>CAUYQG010191757.1:0-11617 GCA_963574415.1 Tarsius wallacei
CTCCGGCGAGGTCTGCCGCCCCCTAGGGCACGCTCTCCGCCACCAGGAAAACCAGCCTTGAGATCGCCCACAGCAGCGCCTTTCGGCTTCGAGGCCGCCTTTGTTTCTTTCAGACTTATTTGATAGCTGTTTAAAGAATTACCTGGGGAAACCCCACCTCCGAGCCCCGCTGACGTTCTGAGGCCCGCCTGGGTCGCTGGGTGGGCCAGGAGGAAAGGGAAGGGCGGGGGAAGAGGCAGTGCGTTTACTTTAAATTAAAATGACATGAAAATGATCTTTTTGAGACATCCCCAGAAAGCGTTGCCAGCTGTGATCGCACCCAGTGTGAGAGCATGAACTAATTTAAGAGGTGAGAGCTGAGTAATGAGGCCTCAACCGGTGCAGCGCCGAGACTGGCAGCTCTGACGGTGGGTGGAAGGGACCTGGAGAAGCACCTTGAGAGCCAACCCAGTTCGCTCAGTGCCTTGGCGCTGCATCGCCGGTCCTTCCGCAAGTGTTTGCTGGGTGCCTCCCGAGTGCTTGCTGCGTTGCAATCAAGAGCAAGAGATGGGGGATTGGGGAGCCTGTGTTCATGGAGCGATTACCTAGAGGGAGGTGGTGGCCAGCCTCTTCCTCTTTCTCTTCATGGTGAGCTTCTGGTGGGCAGTGTCCAAGCCTGGACTGCCATCTCTGTGCCAGTGATTACCCATCTTGTATCTCCATCATCAGCCTCTCTCTGTCCATACCTGTCCTTCTAAGGCATTGCTGGAGCTCTCCGCTTATGCATCCTACAGACATGTTTAAATGGCTCATACTGTGTCTCCCTTCTTGCCTCCCATACTCAGCCCCTTCCTTCCTTCCTGACAACAGCTGCACCCAAGTAGATGTGAAAACTCTAGGGACGCCCACATCCAACCTGACTCCATCATTGTGTCCTGTAGTTTGAACCATTCCCAAAAGGCTGCCTACCTGGGGATCTTCACTTCCTAATTTGTCCTCCAGGGATTAGTGAAGAATAACCTCCTGGCTCTGCTGTATACTTTCATTTGATGACATCTATTGAGTGCCATGAGAAATGTAGCCTTCACTTTTCTCCAATATAAGTGAGATTTCAGATTGGTAACTCTCCTGCCTTTTCCTTTGCCTCATTCACATAGACTGTGTTTAAAAGCAGTGAATATTAATTTAATGGTAATGGTAATGTGCTTTCTTGTAAGTGTGAGGTTTAAATTAGATCATGTATATAAGGAGGAAAATCTGAAACCTCAAAAGCAGTCATGTTTATTTTTACTGTTGTCACATTGTTAGAATCAGAATTCTTTTAGCTGCAAGTGACAAAACCAGTTCAATTGGCTTAAGGACTTTATTTGATTAATGCAAAAAGCTTAGGAGTAGGTCCTGCCACCTGAAGTATAACTGAATCTATCTATCGAGATTACTAGGATCTGTATTCCAGTTTTGGCTTTCAGACAAGTCTTTTCCATCTGATAGCCTCTTGGAAGGCACTACCAACTTAGTCCTAGCAAGAAAAAGAGCATTTATTCTTCAATATTCGTAGCAAAAGTCACGGCAGTTTGAGTACCTGCCCTTCTCTGAACATGGAGAATAGACTGTTTGGATGACTAAGCTTGGATTCAAGTGCCTTTCCCTGGAAAAGGGTCTGCTATCAGCTCCACATGGTCTCCAATAGAGGGGTTCTCAAAATGAGAAGTAGGGCAGAGATGCTGGGCAGGGCAGCAGAAACAACGATGTCCACTTCAGGCCCTCCCAGGCATTTCAGACAATAAGAATGGTGATGAAGGCTGATAAAGCATCAGAACAATAGATGTGTGGGTGTCATGTTCCTTTTTGGTCTTCAAGACCTCAGCTAATCATGAAGTCAGTTACTGTCCACCATGATGTTATGTGAGGTTCAGCTTTGAAGTGTAAAGGTACCTCAAATAGTAGAGCCAGATAAGTATAAGTAGATAATTGTAATAGTCTATTCTAAAAGATTTCTTTGGTAATAATTCTGTTGGATTTATTTTTATCTTTCAATTTTTTAAGTTCCTAAACAGATTAATTTTTATTTCTAAAATTTCTCATCATTTATCAATTAATGAAAAAAAAATGAAAATTTGAGAGAGATACTCTGAAAAATAAAAGGATCAAATTAGGTGGTTTCTGAAATGTGAGACAATAGAGTTTAACTTGCTAGGGCTTTTCAGGTGTTAAAATATTAGTAATTTATTATAAAGCCATCTTCCTGAGGCTTTTAAAGTGGTATGTTATAGAAATTTAGGGAACTGCAAGATTGCAAATAAGGAATTTATACTGTTACTGTCATACTTTACCTGATGCTTTAAATGTGCCTTTATATTTTGGTGGCGTCAAAGGTTTACTTCCTCTCACTGTTTTCTAAATTTCCCAATACAGTGTGTTTTCAGAAATGAACATAACCGCAATCTTGATAGATGTTATATTCATGGCAACTCTATCCAGCCCCCCCCTCCACCTCACATTCTGGGAAAAAAACAACCCTCTATTATTTGAATGAGAGAACATTTTTAGGAAAAGGGGGATACTTTCTCACAGGGTATGGAACAAATTCGTCCTTTTATTAAATCAAAATGGATTCTCTAATATTTATACTTATCAAACAAGATTTTATCTCTTTTAGTCTCGATTCAAAGGCCCAGACAGGACCATTTCTTAGCATTTAGTCTGTTTGCTCATAAAGTAGAAGAGAAAAGCTACTTTGTTCTGAAGAATGTTAGATTTAGGATTTCAAAGGTCAAGTTCATTTCAAGTTAATGCCTGGATCTAGACTGTAAAATATGGGAATTATTCTAAGTTGCACAAAGGATGAACTAATACCTGGTATTTTAACTTTCACTAAAACCTCTGTCTTCCTGGGCATGTATTTTTTTCTGTTCAGATTAATTTTAAATGCAACATCTTGCTGTTTAAGTTTTCATAGTTACATTTCAAAATTAACTGTATAATTGGATACTTTGATAAAATATAGGAAAATATAAGATAGCTTTTTAATGAAGGCTTGATTTATTGGTAACATTGTGATTCTTAACAAAATTTTTTTTTTATCTTAAGAAAATGAAATAGTACGTTTAAAATGCATTTAGCTTTTGTGTTAATACCAAATTATGCATTTTTATTAGCCTGTGTTCAGAGATAATATGTATGCATATATATAGTTTATATATATGTATATATATCTTCTAAATTAAGAGATACTGGCACCATTTTTTAAAACGATGCCTTGAATCTGCTGGTAGGAATTTTGTGTGAAGCTGTTATTGAAGTAGATGACATTAAGGTCAAAGAAAAAAAACCAGAAAATAATGTAATTCTATAGAGCTGCTCTTGAGAGAAAAACCACATAGGTGACATCAAACACTGGCTGGAATTTTTCCAAGAAGTAATTATCTGTGTGCTGTTTGCAGTAGTTGATTATGGGGACAAACCAAGGTTTAGCCAATTCAGCAAACATTTATGGAGTGTTTGCAATGTGCAAGACACTGTTTTAGGGCCTGTGCCTACTGCAGAGACAAACCACACATGATGCCTACTCTCCAGGACTTTGTATTTTTTTGGGCCTGTGTCTACTGCCGAGACAAACCACACATGACGTCTACCCTCTAGGACTTTGTATTTAGCGGTGGCCAGAGATGTATACCTGAAGAACCTCCATTTGACTCTCCCAGTTCTAAGGCTTCTTGAGAGTGGTAGCTTTGATTAGTCTTTGTGTTTGTTTATGTTTATCCTGTAATCAGATGATATAAAAACGTATACCCATACATAAGATTAATAGGCTGGGGAACATTCAAACAAATATTTTAGGTATGCACTTCAAATGCATTTGACATTTATCAAAGAAATAATGTATTGTCATCATCTGTGTGTGGCTAGATTAACATCTGGAACTAGTTATCACCAACTGAATGATCTTAACTGAATTTCCTGAATCTTGTATTCATTGACAATTACGTAAAGATTTCCCGTAGCACACAGAGCTCTCAGGATAGCATCTTAAAGAAAGTCTGCTAACTGGAGGGCTTGTTGACCCAGGGACTTCAGTGTTACCAGGAAGAAAATGAAAGAAAAGATTTAAATAGAACTTGAAGGGAGGAAAATGTAGGAGGAAAGGGAAAATGGTGGGGGGGAAGGGTATTAGTTGAATTTTTAAACAATACTTTCAGTAGAAACATTTTTTAGAAATTAGTTGAGAGAGCGTGTGTGTTCTTGTCATCCACAGCAGGCTGCAATTACAGATGCAAGAACAACGGCACTCCTAGTGTGTGTGCTACCCTGTCCCTGAGCTGGTCTCTGCTCTCCCCCTTCTCTTGCCTCTGGAGGCTGACCCTACCAACGGACCTCTGAATGGCTGGCCCAAAGAAGGCACCGGCAGGAGGCTGGGAAAAGAAAGACAGAGAGAGATTAGGATATTTCCTCCTGCTTTCTCCCTGCTTCAGTGTAGCTAGTGTGAAGAAAAGACCCTGAAAAGTCTCTGGCAGTGGCGAATTCTTCCTTTCAGGATGGTGACTCACGCCCAGCAACCCCTCCTCCTCCCCTGGGCTCCAGCGCTCACTCTGGTCACACTGTCTTTGGCCTGAGGGTGGGAGATTTGCCAGTGGTGGGTTCTCAGCATTTCGTGTTGATTCCCTTGGCCCTTGCCAATATCTCTATAGGCTGTCCCTTCACTAAAATCTCTCCATTTGAACTATGAGTTTAATTCTGTTTCCTTCTGGCATCTCAGTAATATACTGTATCAGTACAAAATTTGCTTTACCTTCAGAAACAAAAGATCTGAGACATTTTATCCTCTTATGAAGTCATTAGTTGTTGAATCATTGGTTGTATCAGAAAGAAATAATTACAAATGAAACCCTTATTACAAATTCAGCTTTGCTCTATATGACATTATCAAAGTTATATTTCAAACAAAGCCATTCATTATAAATTTAAAAAATTAACTATTGATAAATGTAATTATGCAGTTTTCAGAATATTAAAATGAAAATATTAAAGGTATTTCTTAAAGTAGCAAATGCTAAATCTCCAAGTAAATTTCATTCTGTATTCTTGCAGTATAAGAATATGCTAATATCTTGAGAAATGCCATATTATTTTGTGAATGCATAAAGCTATTTTGAGTTCTTATAATATGAAAACCTTACCAAAATGTGTTTTATTATTGAGAAACATGACAGTTACTGCTATTCAATTTTTTAAGCTTGTAAACTTTTATTTGTGCATGTTCTCAACAAATAAGAATTTTATTGTTATATAAAATAGGTGATGTTTTAGATTTTAAAATAACAGATTGAAAGCAAGCCACAAAAAAGTTTATTTCAATATAGAGATATTTAGGAGGGAATTCTTTTAGTCATCTATTCAAAGTGACTATCTATTTTACACTTAATGCCTAGTGTTATTTTAGGTCATTACCAAAATAGTATTAAGGGCTAGTTAGGGAACATAAAACAATTAAAAGTAATCTTTGACAAGTAAGCTATCCATAAATGGCAATGAAATTTAGAATAAATTTAATAAAAATATCTATTTAATCCTTATGTTTACTGGTATAGAAGAACAGGCTGAGTGAATTCCTATTTCCTCTGGTTGTTGTGGTAACATGCTACATACTGTAACAGTTTTGAGTAATTATAGGCACATTGAAATTTATCTATGGCTTTGCTACCATGTTACAACATTTCATGAGTAATTTTTTCTGACTTCAGTCACTGAAATTGGTGCCATTATTTAATGCACCAACAATATCAAAATGATAGGGTACTACTGAGGTGAGACTTCCATAACCTTTCTAGATAAACACCGGAATTTTGGAGTGCCTTGAATCTTCACTGTTGAACTTTAATTCTTATTGAGTCAACTGCCCACATTTTACAGTATGAGGCCCAGGAAGGGTACGTTCCTCTGAGACAGTACCTGCAACATACTGGTTCCTGTGTAGTGGCTCTGAAACCAGAATGCAAAGCAGGACTCATTAGGCAGGAGCTCTTTGTTAAACTATATAACCTCTGTGCAGAGTTTTTTCATCAGCCAAGACGGAATAATAATAAGCATCTACTGTAAAGGCTAATTGTAAGAATGGGATGAGATAATTCATGTAATTAGCCTTAGTCTGTCACATGCTGCCCAGTCCACATGAGCTGCTGCTGTCCTCCTCAGGTGCCCAGGTAGCACATGTGCCAGAGTTAGAATCCCAGGTGCGTTCTCCACTGCCCTTTACTTGCTCCAGGCTCACCTTGAGGCTAGGTGAGTTGGCTCTTTGTGGTTATTCTTCTCTTGCTATACAAAAGTCTAGACAATAATGTCTTTCTTTGATTTTTTATAGATATATTCTATTGAAAGTCCTCATCCCCAAATTTGAAACAAAGGCCATTTGTGTGCCTCAATAACAATGTACACACAGTTGGCAGTTTCACATAGACGTCATATGTTCCTTTTTTCCTGTATTCAACAAAATGTCAATCGACTGCCTACCATGTGGAAGGCATTACTTGTTGAAGGAACCAGGCATACATCAGTGAACAAAATCAGGATTTGGCTTTGACTTTTAAAAAAAATGACATTTAATTTTTTAAATTTCTTTTTAGGGATTTAGTTGGAAAATCACCAACATTATACATTTTGTGTTGTAATTTCCATTTTAAAATTTAAGCAACTTCAAGGATTATGAGTCTGGTGGCCTGTATATTAAAGGTGAAGATAATCATTTTGTGTTGCATTAGTGCATTTTTGTCCATTGAGAGTGGTTTTCTTGGTTTTAGTCATAAAAAGGTTTTAAAATAAATTTTAATGTGCCCTCTAAATATTCCTTGATTTAACAGTGTTTTATTTTGAAACATACTCTCTGAGAGAAGGATTTGATATCTGTGTTTGAGACCAAAATAGGGAACATGGAAACTGTTTTTCTGATTGAGGATTCCTGTCTCATCCTTACATCAGAGAACAGCATCCTTCCTATCTGACCTTCCCTCACACTCCTGGGCTCACCCAGGGTATGAACATGTCACCTCTGCGGGGGTTCTTCCATGTTGCCTCTCCTATGCCTGGATGCATCATTTTGTATATCTTTTCTCACAGGTGAGTACTCTCCTGCCCACCTCCTTGGGAGTGGGGAAGGGAGGCTCTGACATTGTGTAAACATAATTGAAAGCTTGTGTAAACATAATTGAAAGCTTTCCGAGTCTTTTGTATCTTAACAAATGATTTTTTTTGTATTATGCTAGGAAAGTAGTTCGTCAAATAGAATATTCTCCCATGGAAATCGCTCACAATGCTGAGAGTATACCTTGCAAAAGGTGAGACTGGAATGCAGGGTACAGCCTCAGCATTGCCCAGAAGCTGAAGTTAGGGGTCTCTGGAATATAGAAAACAAATTGATAGCAGTTCATTGGTGGAAGGAGTCATGGAAAGGGTGTGCCGCCATTAGCCGAGGTGAAACCAGAACTGCCACGTGCAGACACAAAGAAAGCCCTGTTGCTGATGAGACTTCTCACTGACTCTGTAGAAACCTACTTGCTTGCTTTGAACCAGTTTTCTTTAGAGCATATGGATCACTGTGCAGCCAGAAGGGTGTTTATGTCCTAGTCACTTAGGAATCATTCCATCATGGCTTCAGGGAGACCCATTTGAGGCCTGGAGCATGGAGATGGTGACAGATAGGTTGGCAGTCTGAAGAAATGACCTGCTACTAAAAATTTAGAGAATTTTTTTTTCTTTTGTTCCACACAATATTATTGATAGATGAGACTACATTTTTTTAACTAGAAAGTAAATACAGAGGCCTAAATCAGCTTGGTACTCCCACTCATTCTAAATAAGAACATGTTTGTTTCTAGTCAATGAGATGAGAAATATTTGAGTCTCTTCATGTTATCTCCATTGCCCACTGAATTGCTTCAGCTGAAATATATTTCCCCATGTATTTGAGACAATTTCCAAATGATTGCCCTTTAAAAGTCTATTTGATATTAAATGCAGAAATTTACAAATAAATAAATACAAAATTATTATAACCTGTATTTACAGAGAATTATGAAATTTCTATAAACTGTATTTATAGAAGATGACTGGTAGAATGTGTTTCAACACGTTGATTTATTATATCTTTATTTAGGAGTACAGTTTTTTAAAAGCTTCTTTGTAGTTTTGGTGTTTTCTCAATCCCAAACCTCTATAAATATATTTTAATACAGTTTTCTTGGATGCCTAAAAGAGAATTTCCTTTTAATAATACTAACATCCACACAACGTCTGTTGGTCCCATCGAGGTATTTTTCCTTTTGCACACCGCATGAGAGGATGCTCGTAGAAGTGCCTCTCAGACAGGCTATTTGCCTTCACCAATAAATCATCCATAATTAGAAGCAGAAATCCTTTCATCTCAATACAAATACACCTCTTTCTAAAGTAGTTTTCTTTTGTGAATGATGTTTAACATCTAAGAAACTACGGTAACCTTTATTACGTGCATCGCTCTAATCAAGGCATTATTTTGTAAGGTGAGCTCAAGGTTACATGTTTAAGAAAAGCATCCATTTAATTCTACAAGGAAGATCATCTTATTCATAAACCTTTAACCATTGAAAAGACACCATTAAGAACCTACACAAGTATGTATAGCTGGATAGAATTAAGTAGTATATTTGACAATTGGCAAGACAATTGCAAGATGCTACATTTGCAAGATGCTATCTATTTAAATACCAGCATACCTTTTTCAGGCAAATACATAGTCACTGCAACATGATACATTTAGATGATTATTATTATTAAATTCTTGGATGTCCAAAAATGTGGATATAGTCTAGCAGAGGCCAACTGACTTTATGTCCTAGTCACTTAGGAATCATGCTATCGTGGCTTCAGGGAGACCCATCTGAGGCCTGAAGCATGGAGCTGGTGACAGATAGGTTGGCAGTCTGAAGAAATGACCTGCTGCCCAAGATCATTCATCTGGCAGAGGTGGAATTATTTTCTGTCTCCTGGCTCTAAAACTTGTCTGCCTTCTCCTGTGATAGTGTCCCTCCAGAAGGTACCTCTGCTGACCCAGATGGTGATGTTGTGTTTTAGCTAGTAGTTAGCTCTCATTTACCTTAAATGTGAAATATATTTTCCTGTTAAGCAATGAAATTTAGTTTGAAAATGATAATAACCCACCCTCTTTTTTTTCTTTTTCTTTTTTCACCCTTTTGTCCCTGAACAATGTTCCATATATATTGCTGGAAACAGATTACTGGCATTTCTGCTATGCTTTTCCTTACCTTTATCATTTTTACAGCTGTTAACATACCAACAATTATATTTCCACTTTTTTTTTTTTTTTTTTTAGAGACAGGATCTCATTCTGTTGCCCAGGCTGGGGTACTGTAGTGTGATAACTTTCAACTCCTGGGCTCAAGCTCCCAAGTTACTTGGACTATACACAGCTAATTGTGTGTGTGTGTGTGTGTGTATGTGTGTGTGGAAATGAGTCTGTCATGGTGCCCTAACTGGTTTTGAGCTCCTGGGTTGAAGTGATCTTCCTGTCTTTCCCAAAGTGCTGGGATAACAGGTGTGAGCCACTGTACTCAGCCTATATTTCCACTTTTTAAAAAATTGTTATAAAGATACACAGAAAAAATAAGAAAGCAAAGGAGTAAATTGCAAGTAATTATGTAAGTGATATTTTTACAACCTGAGGGGTAATTCATTATTGATACTGTACTACTTTTTTAATATCTAGGTTTTAATCCTTTGCTGTATGAAGATAAAATTCACATACCTTAAGCCTGATCACAACGTAATAATAGGGCATTTATTTTCCAATTTTCACACTATCTAAATTGTTTGACTATAGGAAGAATGCTTACATTGTACCGGGGTATATGATGATGCCTAAAGGTAGATATGGACAGTTTACCAATATGTCCTTTTAGAAAATGTGTGTTAATAATATAGTGAGAAGTAAATTGACATTGTGCTCAGTAGGCCAATGTGCTTAAATGTATGGATTGTGTACATTGGAGATTTAACAAGATTTGATAATGAATTTGCTTGTGAGTCATGTATATTTCCTTGTCAATGTGAAGATTTAATATTTCAAATATGTTTACACCCATTTTATTGAGATATACTATTCATTTTTCTTTCCTATCACTTAACGAAATTCCTTTCTTTGGTTGCCCCCTCCCACCCCACTTTTGTACCTACCAATGTTCTTTTCACAGTTACGAGCTGATTGGCTTGACAGGGCTTATGACGCCACCCAAAGACAGCTTCATTTTATAAATACTGAGGTCATCTTCCTAGGTGTTTTCAAAAAGACAGAAAATGAATTATCCTCACATAGGTCATCCAGACTAATAATTTTAGAATGCATCATGTGACCATTGTATTACACAGACATGGAAATCCTTCAAAGATCTTGTTTTGGGGTAGAAACACCCAGGCATCCAAACTTTTAACCTAATGAACTTACTGAATTTTAAAACTTCATCAACAATATTAATTTGCAATGTGTAAGATATTGATTAAGAAGTGTTTTGTTTTGTTCTTGTTTTATCTTCCAAAATGCATCTGCCTCATTTTCACATTGTGTTAGAACCTTGGCATGGCAGAACAGGCCTGAGAAGAAACCGTAGGTAAGTGCACTTTAATGGTAGTATTGTCACATTGTGTCTTTCTTAGATTTTTAGTTTAGAATGTTTAATGTTGATTCATCTATCAAATCATTGTTTAAAAATTCTGTAAATTAGAAACATACCAAGTCATTTATTTAGCAGACTGAAGTTTGGGGAAAAGAGGATGGCAGCAGTAGCTTAGCATGCATAAGCCACAACAATTCAAAAATGAGAAATGTTTTGACTCTTCCACTCAATGTTTCTTCACCAAATAAAGTTCTGTTTACTCTGAATTTGATGGCAATTTGATGACAAAAGGAAAATGTTATAGTGAATCATGGCTTAATATACCTTGTATACCTAATATACGTCTGTTGTGTGGTCAATACACTAAAATTAGCCTCTTTACAAAATACAAGGGAGACTTTGTCAACCAGAGAAATCTGGAACCTGGTAATTCAAATACCGTTTAAAGCAAATATTTAATAGCTGGAACTAGATGTTAGACCTCATGGCAGCTCAACACCCACTAAATAAGTTTTAATAATAGGGCAAGCTGTTTGCATGCAGAGCAGAGACAAGCATACTACATTTGTATATACAAGTTGCCTACAGCCATCTGAAAGAACTCAGAACCATGGCATCAAGCAAAGAGTTTATTTGCAGTGTCCTAAACATCCATATAATACCCTATATTTTACATATTACTTTTTTTTTTTTTTTTTTTTGAGTTGGCGTCTCACTCCGTCTCCCAGACTGGAATGCAGTGGCCGCTTCTGGCCACCGCAGCCTCAACCTGCTAGGCTCCGGCGATCCTTCCACCTCAGCCTTCCGAGTAGCCGGAACTACAGGCGTGCGCTACCACACCCGGCTAATTTTTTTGATTTATTGTAGAGATGAGGTTTCGCCTGCCCAGGCGGGTCTCGAACCCGTGGGCTCAGGTAATCCACTCACCTCAGCCTCCCAAGGCGCGGGATTACAGGCTGAGCCACCGAGCCCGGCTTACA
>CAUYQG010191758.1:0-28140 GCA_963574415.1 Tarsius wallacei
CCGGGAGCAGCCACTGCACTCCAGTCTGGGCGACTGAGTGAGACTCCAACTCAAAAAAAAAAAAAAAAAAAAGAAAGAGATTGTGGAAAACTGCCAGGGGAGGGAGGTGCATACCTCATTAACAAGAGAAGGGTAACTGCAGAATGAACATTTGTATACCTAAACCTGAATTGTACCCCACATCTTTAAAATAAAAAACTTATAATTTAAAAAAAAAGCAAATTGGCAAAAAAAAAGGTCCTCTCCAATCATTGGTGATCATTTGCTAGTAAAGCTGACATCACCATGATAAATGATGGCCACACAAATGACATGTCAAAGCTTCCATGTGCCCATGCAGCAAATTATTCTCTTTTAATAAAAATCTTTTAATGAAATAAAATTATTATCCAATTAAATCATCATGTTTTTAATTTATTTCACAGATCAACAGTTGTAAAATAAGAGCTTGCATGAGAAACTGTGAATTTTTTAAAAAATGAGTGGACTTAGCTTTCTATATTGCTTCATTCTGCATCAGTATGTATCAGAGTTTGTAAATCATCCAATACTTTAGCACAAATGCTTTCATTTTGGAGCAGAGCACTTCTGTACTGTTGTAGAATGAAGTGAACAGCTCTTAAAATATCTTGTCATATTAAATTTGAACTGCTATTAAATTATGTCTGGAGCCACTCAGTGATGGCAGAAATGACTAAGTGCTTTGATTAGAGATTGTCTGTGTTTATGCCAGGGGTTATTTGTGAATTTTATTCTGGAAGAATTACATTGAGAGATTTGTATTTCGTTTCTCTTAAACTATCTTGATATGCAGCATCCACAAGGAATATGTCATGCACTCTGCTTAGGTTTCCATGATCAAAAATAACGACTTTCACTTATGCTTGCTCTTGCTTTTATCTTAACAGCTTCAAATTTTTACTCTGTCCTCTGAGCTCAGCACCTGCTTGTGACCTCTTTGGTTCGGGACAATCTACCAGCATTTTTCACTGAGCATTCTTGCATGCTTTTGTTTCTTTCTCTGATTTTTCTTCTGACTTGGGTAGCTAAATTACCTTGAGGGAAATGATATCCCTTTAGCTCCTGGCCCATAAAGCTTCCTTCCCCATCTCTCCAGTCATGGTCATTTTCTAGATCATATTTTTAGATGCATAAAAAGAATTATTTTGTGACGCTTCTTTTGATTTAAGATGGTAACCTGAGTGATTGGGATGGGGAAGGCTTGGAGCTGGTGAAGAAGCCAAGGACCAAGGAAGTGATTGCAGAATTTAGCCCTTGATTTTAGTTTTGAAGCGTTGTGCATTCTCTAGGGTTTTATTTAGACTCATCATCAGGCTCTAGATCTCATTTATTTCAGCAGCCATTTACATAACCTTTATGTGCCCAGTGACATGCTAGTTACTAGGGACAAACAGGTAAAAAATAAAATCTCTGCCTTCCAGGAGCTTTTTTTTCTAATGAGGGAGGCAAAGAAATTAACAAATAAGAAATTAACAAAAGATTACAGTACACTGTGGTAGGTGCTATTGGAAAGTGCTAAAAGAGTCAGAGATTGCTTAAAATAACCATTAGTGTTTATGGCTTTCATTTCATGACTGGCCTAAAAATAGTATACATGTTGGTCAATTTGGCAGGAATGATCCAACAATATTCCAGAAATTACTTGTAAGTCGTTTTTACAACCAGAGATATCTTCTCTAGTTATGGTATGGTTCTTAGAAAATGGTGGGGTCTCCCACACATGCACCCAAAAAATGAAGGATTTCCGTCCTAGGTGCTAAAACAGATATTTTGAGGCAGGAAAAAAGTAGATTGTGTAAACAGTACTAGTTTCTAAAATTGGTGGCAGCTGTGGAGGGCGGGCTGAGGATATTTCTAGAGGACAGGTTGACCAGAGGATGGGCTGGTTCCATTTTGACAGCTCGAAGCGTTATAAGCAGTTGGCTCAGAGAGCACAGGTCCTTTAGGGTGGAACTCCTTTATGACTCACTGACTCCAAGGAAGGCACCCCCAGGAAGGCCCCGCACACAGATGTGGGGGCAGCACAGTAAGCAGAAGTGCTCTCAATCCCTGTGTCCTGATGTAGCAAATGCCAGGGATATGTGTAGGCAGCTGGGGGGTGGAGTCTGGAATCTTGCAATATAAAGTACCTTCCCAGCAGCTACCGTCACAGTTGTGGTCAAGACCATTCTCACAAAGACACCAACTGTGGAGAGACACTTTAAAAATAATACTTAAATATGGGCTTCTTTGCATTTCCTAGCCATATGATGTCAACATTTTTCTGTCCCCAAAACCTGGTATCTGTTTCTTTTCTTAAACCCAGTGTGGAGTTGGCATAGGGTAGTAGAAAGCAGACAAACCTGGAAACTCAGTTCATTTATTTGCTAGCTGTATTATTTTGAGGAAAGTAATCAAAGTTCTGAACACTTGTTTGATAATCTATGAAATGGGATAAGAAGAACTTGAAGAATTGCAGTGAAGATTTACTGGTATAACACATGTAAAGTGTCGGCACAGTTCCTGACAAACAGAAGACACCCATAAATGGTAGTTGTCAAAATTAAAAATTACTATCTCCAGTAAGATGTTTTTGTCTCTCTGGGATGAATGTGTGGACAGAGAAGCTGGAGGCATTGTCTTTTTATAGGAGTCAATACAGCTTCATTGCAGGCAAGACCAGAGGACTGTCGTGCCAAAGGAATAACAGTAAGAGCAACGAAATATACAAGTGCTTGTTTAATTCTTTGCTAGTATTCCATTAGCCAAAGCAAGTCAAATGGATGAGCTGAAAATCAAGAAGAGATTAGGCTACTCCTCTTTTCTCTTTAATTTTTATTTTAGAATTGTGGGGTACATGAATTTGCTATATATGTAAATTGTATTCAGGTGTGGTTTGGGTTTCTGAAATAGCTTGCTACAGGGAGAGATGCGTGAACTTGAGGCATTTCATCCCAGTGTCTCACACAACACCAGGCCATAGTAGACCAACAAACAGACAACTGGTTCTCAGATCTGTGATAGAGGCTAGGCACGGTAAACATAGCCACCTAGCCAACATGCAGTTAACTGAGTGTGCACAAGTGAGACAAACCAAGATCACAGAGCCTCCCTGCTAAAACTGTGGGGTCATGCACTAAATAATTACTTATTAAAAAAAGATTTTATTTTGTAATAAGACATTACTGAGACAACAGAGAAGCAATATAGTGAGTTGTGAATATATGTGATGGAAAAATATAGAAATATAATTATAATGTTCCTATTATTGATTACCCACATGCAAATTATAGCTAATATAAAAAGGTAAATTTAGAAAATAATTTTTTTAAATGTCTGATTTTTCTTATTCATTGTTTCTAAATGGAATTTTTACAGATATTTGGGCCTCAGAATTTTTGACCATAAAAATTTTTGTTGTGCATAACTGTTTAGTATTGTATAGGACACTGAAAGTCACTAGTCCCTGCTAATTAAATGTCACATGGAGTTTTTAATATAGTGACATTTGTAACTGCTGTTATACATTTCAACACATCATAAAAAAAGACTAGAGCACCATTATTTTTCTCTTATTCTTCTTTTGAAAGAAAATGACTGGTGGGTAGTGGTGGAGGCTGGTAGTGGTGGAGCCTTTGAGGGCTTTGGAGACTTTTCCTGTCCAAAGGAGTCTAGAATTGGGTTATTCATTCTTCTTTTGGTTTCTCTTTCTTCTTTTGTATGCTGAGGTACAGAACGAAGTTTTGTACCTACTCCTAAGCTTCTTCCTCACTATCACTGGTTCATCAAAAACCTTTCCTTTGTTTATATTTTATTTCATTATTTTCTCTCTTCTTTCTCTAACTCAACCTGACTCTCCTCCTTCACTCAAAGATGCCCATTCTTTCTTGTTTCAGACTGCTTCACTATTCACGTATTTATTGACACATATGTATATAAGTGAAAGTATCTAATATTATTATTTGTTTTCTTTTCTTTTTTTAAAATTTTATAAAGATCTGAGGTACAATTCAGGGTTAGGTATACAAATAGTTATTGCACAGGTAAAGTTTGGGCCTCACTTTGGTCCCCATATCACCTGGTTTGAGGTCAGGTACCCTTGTTGATGAAGTGTGCCCCTCCACTCCTTTCCCTGGCTGTGTGTTTTCAATGTACAGAAATGGTATTTGGTCAGAAATCTCACTTTGTTTTTTATTTCAAAGCTCAGAATTATTGGAGCCAAATATCTGCATATATTTCTTTCTCATGCATTTACTGCATTTTACTTAGGAAATCCCCTGGTGGTGATTTCTCACTCTTTACCATTCCAAACGGCACTCAGTATTCATTTATGTGTTTCCTCGTGCACTTATAAAAGAGTTTCTGTGGGTAATACAGAAGTGGAATTACAAAGCTCTGGAGTACAAGCAAACTCTGTCGACTTTGTTCCTTTTTAAAACTCTGCACTAGTTCACATTTCCACTAGCAGTGCAAGACGGTTTCTGTTTTCACATATTCTCATCAGCACTTGATATTATTTGCCTTTCGATTTTTGCCAATCAGATGTGCATAAAGAGGTATATATTGTTTTATTTGAATTTCTCTGATTACTGGTAAGTTTAAATATTTCTTCATGTAGTTATTAACTGTGCTTCCTTTACTGTGAATGCTATTATTATTCAACCTCTTTCCTATTTGCTTACTTTTCTTTGTATTGCAGAATTCTTTGTGTATTTTAGATATTAATCTATTGTCAGCCTTGGACATTATAAGCATCTTCTTCTAGACGATCACCAATCTGTTAATTTTATCTTTAGTGTCTTACTAATGAACAAAAATCCTTTGTATGACAGAGTTGAATTTAGCAAAATTTTCAGGTTGAGTTTTTATTGAAATACAGATATAAAATTTTATACAAATTATAAGGATACAGCTTTATAACTTATCACAAAATGAATGTTCATCCTCCAGGACAAGAAATAGAACATTACAAAAATATGTCTCTCCCTTGCTCCTTTTCCTTTATGAACACCTCTTTTCCCCCTAAAGTTAGCAACTATATTAGTTATCTGTTTCTGCATGACAACTTATCCCAAACTTAGTGACTCACAATAATAAACAATTATTATCTCACAGTTTCTGAATGTCTGGGATCCAGGAGCAGGTTAGGTGAGTGATTTGAGCTCAGGGTCACTCGTGAGATCGCAGTCACATTGTTAGCCAAAATATAGTCATCTGGAGGTTTTATTAGTCACTGGTCACATGAGCACAAAGGTGGGAACAACAGACACTGCTAATGGAGGGAGAGAGAGAGAAAGAATAAGGGACAGGCAACCACACACTGGGTACCAGGTCCACTGCTGGGGAGAGAGGACTGCTAGAAGCCCAGACCTCACTTGCATGAGGTTGACTTACGTGATAAATCCTCACATGTACCCCACAACTCTAAAATAAAAAACAAAAATAAAATAAAGCCATTCTTACATAAGGAAAACAAAACCAAGAAAAACTGGAGAGTCTACTTCCAAGAAGGCTCACTCATAGGGCAATCGGCTGGAAACCCCAGTTCCTTGGGGTCTGTTGTAGGTGGCCTCAGTTCTGACCACATGGGCCTTTTGCCAGGGCTGCTCACCACATGGTAGCTAACTTCTCCAGGGAAGAGAGGGATAGATAGATGGATAGATAGGTATGTATGTAGGCTTGCAGATAGATGATGGCTAGGTATAGATGCCAGAGTGTCTTTTTATGACCTAGGCTCTGAAGTTGCACACTGTCATTTTTACCTTATTCTATTATTTATTTATTTATTTATTTTTGAGTTGGAGTCTCACTCTGTCACCCAGACTGGAGTGCAGTGGCTGCTCCCAGCCACCGCAGCCTCGACCTGCTGGACTCCGGCGATCCTTCCGCCTCAGCCTTCCAAGTAGAAGGAACTACAGGCGCGCGCTACCAAGCCTGGCTAATTTTTTGATTTATTGTAGAGATGAGGTCTCGCCAAGTTGCCCAGGTGGGTCTCGATTAAATGACATATTTTATCTGGGAGATCAAAAGGGGGCATGCGTTATATTGTGCGTTTAGTCAGAAACTCCTTAAGTTTGTTCTGGGGGAGAAATGAGCTATGTAGATTATGAACACTGATCTTGCTGTGTTTATTTTTAAAGCGTCTGGAATACAAGAATGTTTAAAAAAAGTGATCAATGTATTTCAGTTTGTAACCAGGCTGTTGGATGTTAGTTATGTCATCAATTTACCATGCGTCTTTCTTTCTTTACATTTTGAAGCTGCTTTGGCAATACATTGATCATATACATGTCATCAGGGACAATTTAAATTACTCGTCGCCTGTTTTTGTGTTTTTTTTTTTTGAGTTGGAGTCTCACTCTGTCACCCATACTGGAGTGCAGTGGCCGCTACCGGCCACCGCAGTCTCGACCTGCTGGGCTCCGGTGATCCTTCCACCTCAGCCTTCCGAGTAGCCGGAATTACAGGCACACGCTACCATGCTCGGCTGATTTTTGATTTATTGTAGAGATGAGGTCTCGCCCAGTTGCCCAGGCGGGTCTCGAACCCGCGGGCTCAGGCAATCCACTCACCTCAGCCTCCCGAAGCGCGGGATTACAGGCTGAGCCACCGAGCCCGGCTTCTTATTCTATTTTTTAGAAGCTATTCTCAAAGTCTAAGCCACACTCAAGAAGAAGAGACTTAGATTCCACTTCTTGAAAGGATATTTTTTTTCATGTTTCAGGTGTGTACTTTTATTGAACGGGTCTCAAGTCAGTGTACAGGTAAGCTCTGGCTGCCTCCACACCTCCACCCATTCCCAGGGAGACCAAAAGCCTTCATACATCTCAAGTCAGGAACAAAAAAGGGGGGCCACAGTGACTGAGGTTCAAAATAAAGCAAAATAAAAAGTATTAAGGCAAAAATTTTTTAAGTTTGCATTACATAATTTACACAAAACCAATGCTGTCACTTCCCCTGTGTGCACCAGGAGAGGACTGAGCTATTCTCCTTAGAGAGAAGTGGGGTGGCTTTGGGAGGGCAAGAGACCTCCTGTAACAGTGTATCCCATGGTATTTGGAATGACTATCAAAAAAAGAACAATGTACAGTCAAGCTCCTTGGCCACATTGTAGAACTTTGGGGATGCTCGCGCCAACTCACTGTCACCTTCACCATTCCAGTTTTTAAATTCTGGGAGTCATCAAGCCAAAAACAAAAAACCAGCCAGTCAACAAACAAAAATAAAGGCCTGCCAATTTCATCCTGTTTTCTGCACAAGTTAGATTTGCCAAGAAAGGGTGTAATGTGCTAGTCACAGTCCACCTAAAACCACTGTGGTGCACCATGGAGAAGCCAGACTTGCCTACTCCTGCTTGCTGATACACATCTGCTGGAAGGTGGACGGCAAGGTCAGGATGGGGTGCTCGCATGCAGGGGCATGGTGATCTTCACAGTGCTGGACGCCAGGTCTGTGATCTCCTTCTGCATCTTGTCAGTGATGCCCAGGTGAGACCTCCAGACAGCGCTGTGTTGGCTTACAGGTCCTTGTGGATGTCCATGTCATACTTCATGACGGAATTGAAGGTGGTCTCGTGGATGCCGTAGGATACAATGCCCAGGAAGGAGGCTGGAACAGCACCTCTGTACACCCAATCTGCTTGTTGCCGATGGTGACCAAACAGGGTGTTGGGCAGCTACAAGCTCTTCTCCAGGGATGAGGAGAACACAGCAGTGGCCATCTCCTGCTTAACGTCCAGGGCGACATGGCACAGCCTCTCCTTGATGTCATACATCATTTCCCACTCAGTTGTGGGGATGAAGTTGTAGCCGTGCTTGGTGAGGCTCTTCAGGAGGTAGTCGGCCAGGTTACGGCCAACCAGGTCCAGTGCAGGATGGCATAGGGGAGGGTGTAGCCCTCGGAAATGGGCACCATGTTGGTGACCCCATCACCAGACTCCATCACAATGCTAGTGGTATGACCAGAGGCTTACAGGGACAACATGACCTGGATGACCATGTACATGGTCGGGGTGTTGAAGGTTTCAAGCATGATCTGGGTCATCTCATGGTTGGCCTTGGGGTTCAGGGGAGCCTCAGTCAGCAGTGCAGGGTGCTCTCAGGAGCCACGCAGCTAATGGTATGGTGCCAGATCTCCATGTTGTCCCAGCTGATGACAATGCCATGCCAATGGGGTGCTTCAGGGTCAGGATGTCTCTCTTGCTTTGGGCCTCATCACCCACGTAGGAGTCCTTCTGACCCATGCCCACCATCACATCCAGATGCTGCAGGTGCCCCATGATGGAAGGGAAGATGGTCCGGGGGAGCATCGTGGCCCATAAAGTTGGTCTTGCACATGCCAGAGCCACTGTCAACGATGAGGGTAGCAATGTCATCGGCCATGGTGAGCTGGTGTGGTGTGGACTGGGGTGGAACAGTAGCACGAATTGGTGCTAGCGGGCGGATGTAGACTCTGTGGTTAAGAGGATAAAATTTTTTTTAATTGTGGGCATTTACAAAAAATTGTCACGGCAACTATTTTACTTTTAACATCTCTTAGTTTTCCTTTCTGAACTTTATATAAATAGAATTATGCAGTTGATTCTTTTGGATTTCTTAAAATATAATGGGAGGTAGAAATTTCACTTAACTTTCTTAATACTATTATCTAAATAGTGCATTCTTTCACTATTGATTTAGCTTGTCACTTTGATTATATGAGAAATGGTGGTCATTTACATCAGTGTGGGAGTGACGGATTTGGTAAGAAATGGCTAATTTAACAGTTAGGTGCAGCAAAGAGTACACATGACCTGGGCATTGCATGAAAGTCCATGACGTGATGAAGGTTCCTGATTGCTTTGGTTAGCTTGGCTTAAGAGTACCTCATCTTTTTTATCATAGATTGTCTTTGTAAGAAAGGGCAGCAATTGTCACAGGTTCTCTTGACACTAAGGATCAAGGCAACAAAGGATGGCCTCTTGAAACTACTGTAGGATGCCTCGTACATGACATCTGGCCTGTTGCAAAGAAGAGCAAGGGAAATGTGTGGGCTGTTCCAAAAAAAAGTTTTCTCTTCTCAAAAACTTTTTAAAAATTGTAAATAGATGCTGGACTTTATTAAATACTTTTCCTGCATCTACTGAGTTAAAAATGTGGGTGAGAACCACACTGTAGCACTATAATTAATAGATTTGTTAATGGTCACTTCATATCTGTGTTAAATCTTACTTGAGCATGATAATGTTCTACTTAATGTGCTAATCAATTCAGTTCGCTTAACAAAGGAGGTGCTTCTGTGGTCTGCACATATCCCCATGGTGTGGACCATTCCTGTGCATGACAAGCCAACTCCCATTATCTGTGATTCTTGGCCACAGGGCTTTCTCAGTTCACTGGAGCCTCCCCTGCCTGTGTGCACATCAGGTTGCAAGTACCAAAAAATTAAGACTTCTTGCATCTTAGAAGCAGTTTCCAACCAATGACCAATGGAATCAGCAAGATGAAGGACCTGGTTTTCATGCTTCTCGGGAGGGTTAACACTGAGGCATGTGTTCTACACTGGCTTCCAGTGGGTTAAACTCAAGTTATTTTCATCATAACTTGTTTGAAAACTCACTTGCAGCTGGGCTCGGTGGCTCAGCCTGTAATCCTGTGCCTTGGGAGGCTGAGGTGAGTGGATTGCCTGAGCCCGCAGGTTCGAGACCCGCCTGGGCAACTTGGTGAGACCTCATCTCTACAATAAATCAAAAAATTAGCCGAGTGTGGTAGCGCGCGCCTGTAGTTCCAGCTACTTGGAAAGCTGAGGCGGAAGGATCGCCGGAGCCCAGCAGGGCGAGGCTGCGGTGGCCGGGAACAGCCACTGCACTCCAGTCTGGGCAACAGAATGAGACTCCAACTCAAAAAAAAAAACAAACGAAAACTCACTTGCTTTCTTCTTATTATTCTCTCACTTCTCCACTCATTTCCTGGTGTTTCCTTGGATCACCTTCCAAATAAGTGATTCTCCATGAATCCTTATCTCAGGGTTTGCTTTTGGAGGATCCCAAAATAAGACAGTTAACATATTTTTCTTTGGCATTTTTGTACCTATGTTTAAAAGTGAAAATGGCCTATAAATATTTGTCTTATATTGTCTTTTTTCCATTTTATTACCAAGATAATAAGGTCAGCTAAGCAGCTTTCCATTTTTCTTCTTAAACAGCTTATATTAAAGAGTAATTATCTGTTCTTCAAAAATTGATAAAACATATGTATGAAACCATCTCGCTATGACACTTTTTTGAAGAAAGAGAGACTTTGGTTGCAATTATAATTTCTTAAGTGATAACCAGCTTTTACAAATTTGTAGTTTCTTCTTGTGTCAATTTTGTCAATTTTGTATATTGCAAGACAGTTATTTGTTTTAACTAGGATTTCAAATGTATTGGCTTACAGTTATTTATAATAGTCATAGAGGTGCTGTGATGGAACTGGCTAATACAGGAGGCTTGTGAGAGTTGATGACTATTAAATGTTTAAGAACTTCGAAAGTGGTAACTTAACATTGGCCATAGTTGGAGTATTTACACCATGGACTGACAAACTCTACATACTGAATTTTTTTTTTCTGGTGAGCTGGTTGTTATAAAGTTACTGCCTATTCTCATACTTCACTAGTCACCCTCCATCTCCTTTGTTAATTTCTCCTCTTTTCCCTAACCTCCTAACATTTAAATGTTGCATTGTATCGTCTTTGATCCTCTTCTCGGTCTACACTGATATTCATGATTTCTGTCTTTCACACTCCACATGCAACCCATTATAAAATCATACTGGTCTTACGTTAAAAAATACACATATCTGACAATTTCTCACAATATCAGCCCAAGTTCCCATAATATCTTAACTGAATTCTTGCAGAGGCTCCTACTGAATTTCTTCACATCTTCCCTTGCCCTCCTTGGAGTTTATCTTTGAGCCTTCAAATAGCCAGAATTATACTTTTTAAGTGTCACTCAGATGATGTTACTCCTCTGCTCAAAACCCACTGATGGCTCTCAATTTCCCTCAGCGCACAGGTCAAAGTCCTCAAGACAGCCCTGCCTTACCTCTCTGACCACATCTCCTGCTAAATTCCCTCCTACTCAAAGTTCACTCCAGTCACACTGGCATACTCATCGTTCCTCAAAGAGTCCAAGCAAGTTCTTGTCTGGAATACTCTTCCCCAAGATAACTGCACATCATACTCCCTTAATTCATTCGAAAAACGCATATTACACTTTTATTGTTCATGGTTTTTCTCCCCCCACCACAGTGTGAGCTCTATAAAGTTAGTTTATTCAGTTATATTTTAGCAGTGACACAGAATGCCTGATACACTGTGGTGCTCAGTGTCTGCTAAATTGATGTATTAATTAATTATACTTATTATATTAATTAAATATAATAAGTGTAGAAGGGGCCTTGTGCCCCTCTTGCTAAGATTCAGGGCTGTACCCAGTGTCTCCAGGACAGCTTAAGGCAATGCAGCACACCGGTCTATGCTGTGGTGGTGCACCTTCTGAAATCTTTATTTGTGCTGTCCTTTCCCTGAGGGGAGAAGGCTAACCAAGTTTTCTTAGGAAATCACAAGTAGTTGGAACCACTCCATCTCCTCTTTACCATCTGTGTGCTTGGAATGAGAGAAAACTTTATTATTCTCTTGAGTGGGAGTCCCATCTTTTGTGGGTGGAGACTTGGGCACAAGAGAGATTAGAAGGCAGAATTAAAACTTGGTTCGGTTTTACAGATGCTTACCAGATCATCTTCCCTCAATTAATTGCCACTATTTAAAGAAAAAAACGCTCATATTTAACTCCACCCCTGAAATTAGAAAGTCCTTAATCAGGCAAATACACACAAGTAATGACTCAGAAATAGGTTTAACAGTGTATTGAAGAGACTCAGCTCAGTAGAGTATAACAGTTTTATTTTTCCCAATTACTACTTTAAGCTATGCTCTGGTAAGTTCCTCTTTCCCTGTTTCTTAACAGCATATTTAGTTGATTTCATAACTTTCTTGTCACCTTTGCTTAACTACGTCCAGTTCAATTTTTAAGTCTATTAAAACTCATCTCTAGCCGGGCTTGGTGGCTCAGCCTGTAATCTCAGCGCTTTGGGAGGCTGAGGTGAGTCGATTGCCTGAGCCCGTGGGTTTGAGACCCGCCTGGGCAACTTGGCAAGATCTTACCTCTACAATAAACCAAAAATTAGCCGGGTGTGGTAGCGCACGCCTGTAGTTCAGCTACTTGGAAGGCTGAGGCAGAAAGATCACCGAAGCCTAGCAGGTCGAGGCTACAGTGGCCAGGAGCGGCCACTGTACTCCAGACTGGGTGACAGAGTGAGACTCCAACTCCAAAAAAAAAACAACAAAAAACTCATCTTCTCCCCTCCCTGCAGGATAGGCCTGAGCAGTAACCCTTGCATGTGGGAAGCAGAGAATGGATGCACATACCCTGCCCATCTCTCCTTCTCATCTAGGTCCCCATTCTCTGGGGTATCAAGGAGCAGCAATGACAGACTATCCAGGTAGGGGTGATCTTACCTAACTGGCCGTGTGTGTGTGTGTGTGTGTGTGTGTGTGTGTGTGTGTGTGTGTGTGTGTTAGAGAGAGGTCTCTGAGGAAGCTCTGTTTTGATCTGACTCTGTTTGATGTTAGTGACCTCTGCTGATAGGGTGGTTTTGCATAAGTAGTATTCAAGGTTGCCTTGAGGGTGTTGTCTGATTTTGTCTGATTCCCATTCCACCCCCACCATTAGTACCGAGGACCCCTCAGAGAGGCCACTGGGTCTCTTTTACAGCCTGGCTGGGAAAAATGTTCCCACTCTCCTCTTCCAATAGGTATCCCCTCACCTGGCTCATGGATTTCCTGACAACCTTACATTTCCTTTCTCCTGCTACAGCTTCTTAAAGATTGAACTGGACTCGTATTTTAGCAGATGCCATCAAAACCACTGAGGTATATTTCACATTCTCTGAAAGTCATGGGGAACAGGGATAAGGCTGTCCCAGCCATCATTTTCTTACATGGCATGATACTTTTCACTCTCTGGTTCTAGAGGAAGCTCTAGTCTTTGGATTCAGAAGCACTGCCCTATCAGTGCACATATGTTAAAATGTCCTAAGAATTCTGTTGGCACACTCTTCCCCTCTCTGGAAGGCAATACCAGAGGAGCACCCACACAAGGATGAGGTGGCAGTCTCCACTTTTGCAGGCACCTCCAGTATCTACACATGATTCCCTTGGAGCCTTCTCCCTGTAATTTGGCACTAGGTGATGTGGTAATTGTAGGGAGATATCCACTGAGATTTGTTTTCCCCTTCCCTTGTCTCTTAGAAAGAGCTTTCCAACCAGGCTCTGCAATTCCCAGTCCCCTTGACCTCAAGGTGCATGCATGTGACTGGTTCTCACGAATGGATTTTGAGCAGAAGGGATATGGGACACCTCCAGGTCAATGCATTGAAGAAGCAGATGTACCCACTCCAGGCATTCTTCACTTCCAGTGCTGGCTGCAGATAAGAGGACACAAGAAGTAAAGGCAAAACCACTTGATGGAAAAACTCAGAATCCCTGAATCGCTTACAGAGGAAAGCTCTTGGCCAAACAGTAACATCTGCTTTGAACTGTTATGTGAGAAATAAACTATTGTGTTTGAGTTATTATGGAGTTTGAGGTTTATTGATTACAGAAGCTCATGTTACACTAACCATTACAAGTGAGAAGAAAATGCCTGCCCTCCTGACAAAGGGAAGTAAAGCCTCTCACCATGAATGTTAAACTCCCTACTTGGGACACATCACACTTTCCCAACTTCCAATCTTCTTGAGTAAACTGGGGGCTGGGCTGAAGGGAAGGTTGGGAGTGGTAGAGAACGTTTTGCTGGCTCTTAGCTTGCTCTGGAAGCAGTGTGTGGCCCAACCGTAGATGATACTGCTAGAAAGTAAAAATATCATCAACCATTCTAGGTCAATAGAAGCATTTCAGGAACTTTTAAAAACATGAAGATGTGTTCACAGATATCACATTATCATTATCACAAAATCTTGAGGGATTCAGAAACTCCAGGTTGGTAGGCACACACATGGTTCCCCACTATTGTTTATATTTGCCTCTGTTCCCTGTCCCTGGCACAAGAGCCTTGAAACTTCACAGAGGGGCAGTGGCAGTGATGACCCCGTGACTGAAAAAAAATCTTATGATTTGATGCTTGGAGAAACCATTTATGAAATACCAGCCAGGCCTGGCATTGGTGTCTGTGACTACATGGCTGCCAAATGCCTCCCTGCCAGCCTGCCCTGCTGCTGCACTGGAGTGTGGTTAACTGAGGCCAAGACATCAGTGGGGCATGGAAGGGGCCATCAGCTGGCAACTGGTGGCAGTCCAGATGGGTGGGCAGTAGGTGTCAGAGAGGTCCCGTGGGAGGCAGAAGGTAACTGTCCTGGCAAGTGGGAGAACTGAGGCATTGCTTACTTTATACAAGAAGGGCGTAAAACAAGAACTCACAGGCTGAGAGTCAGCAGGACTCTGGTTTCTGAGAGGCAGGGATCAGTGTGGTAGCAAGGCAGGCTTTAGAAGAAACTAGTGCAGGGCTGGGAACCAGGATGGGGACTCAGGCATTAGAACCAGCAGGAAACACAGGAAAAGACTGCATGGAAAACTATTTTCGAGATTGCATTGACGCTGAGTCACCAAGTGTCTCTGCTGTAGCTATGTAATCCTCTCCAGTGGGAGGGAGAAACAGTCCCAGAGTCTGGCCCAGGGCTGGATCCACAGGTTAGGGTCAAGTGACCCAAACCAGAAAGCTTAGAGGGCCCTGTGGGCAGACAGACAAGTAGTCAATAGGTCAGCATCTTCCAGCATCTGTAAGTTCCCTTATTAGAGCTAAGACTTAAGGTTAAAACAGCACGTAGGCCATTATTGAAATACAAGTATTTCCCAAGAAAAGTAATTAACTTGGTACATCTGCACATTAGAGCATCAGAATAGCTAGCTCTGAAGGACTGATAATTTCTTTGACTGATACATCTGGTATACAAAGAAAACAAATTTATTTAGTTCTTGCAATATAATTCTCAATTTAAAATTCATATTTTATTTAATCATCCTAATGTCATCTCCAGGTCTACATCATTATCCTTACCTCAAATTAATTTGCCAAAGAACACAGAATTAACAAGTGGCTGTGGTACGCTGTACTGTTCAATATATTTCTTGCCCCTCCTGGGGAGTAGGTTAAATATAGGTTGGGTCAGGTGACTTGTTTGGTCAGTAAAATGTGACTAGAAGTGATGTGATCATAGGCAGCATATGGTTCCACTCTCTCTTCCACCTCTTCCACAAGATCAATTTCCCAGATAGAGACCCCTTTAGCCAGGGTCTTGAGATGAAGACCACATGGAATAGAGAAGCAGCTGACCTACAACTGATATGTAGCCCAAGTGAAAAGTAAACCTTTGCTATTCAAACTCACTGAGATTTAAGGTTGTTTGTTACTGCAGCATGCGTTACTTAAGCTAATTAATACAGTAGTAGAGACAGGATTCTGACTCCAAAGCCCATGCCTTTTCCCTCTCAACACATTGCCTTCTAGAAGGAAGGACACAGAGGCTTAACCACAACCTACCTGCACAGAATGTGGCATCCCCCCTTCTCTCCTTCTAACACCTTGTACATGTGCCCAGTGAAAGCCTGAGAAAGTTTCAGGACAGCACAGCCAGCCCCAGAGGAGTCATGTCCAGCCATGAATCCTAGGTTCATGTAAACTGCACCAGATCTGTTTCCAGGGTTCTTGACAGCCTCCCCTTCTTAGAAGAGCTAAAGTCGGGGAGGGAGGAGCACAGTGACGAGTTCCATGTGGCCTGAATGCCTTCCAGATGCTCTTTCTGGCTCCACTGATTGGGAGCTGGTACCATCTGGTAGATGAGAACAAAGGCTGTGAGTAGGGGTCAGTCTTCCATATTCGGCTTCCTCCCAGCCTAGGAGTAACTGTGAAGTCCCTGATCCTAGACTGGAAATAGGCACTTCCATGTAGGAAAGGGAACAGTTCAAGGACCTCACCTTCAATTTAAAAAAAAAAAAAAAAAAGGTGCTCTGAAGAGAACCAGGCTGGTTCAGGTCAAATGGAATTTTGCTACTCAGATCGACTGGTTGAGTGAGAAAAACAAACACACAAACAACCTGTGCATGGAGCTAATTTAATCTAAAAGTGGTCTGATGCTGCCTTTGTTGCTGTTGTCATTCTACGAAAAAAATCTGTGGCATTTTCCCCCCATGCATTTAAACAGAAAATGGAGTTAACAGCCCCTTCTTTGCTTGTACTTTCCCCGAGGATGCTGTGTTGCCTGGGAACACTGAGCCTAGGTTCACGACCCGGGGAATTGCCCTGCAGTGTCACTCCCTTGCATCTGCTGAAGGGCCCAGGCAATCAAGGAGAAACCATGGCAGCCTAGGGTGAAGATCGGTGAAAATGGATCCTTCTATTGTAATGTGGCTTCGGCTTCGCCTTCTGTTTCCTAGGAAAGGGGATCTGTCATTATCAACCTGAAAGCCACCAGGTCCATCATTTGTTTTGCTTTTAAACTGTCTCTGAATCACTATTTGCGTAGCTGATTGGCA
Source organism: Tarsius wallacei (assembly GCA_963574415.1). Taxonomy (NCBI): domain Eukaryota; kingdom Metazoa; phylum Chordata; class Mammalia; order Primates; family Tarsiidae; genus Tarsius; species Tarsius wallacei. The sequence continues at coordinate 16,615 of CAUYQG010191758.1, forward strand.
CTTGAGTTTCTTGAGTCTCTTTTTGTGCTCTGGAATTCAGAGCACCATGGTGTTCTGTCTTGCAATGTATCCTTATGAGAAGCCTACTAAACAGGTATTTCACAAGTAGAAAACCTAACAGTGAACAATGATTTATAAATAGTTTACAAAAAACAAGAGATTACTGAATTCCCTTTGATCCAGGACATGTGTATTTTTTTCTGATGTATTGACCAAAAAGCCTTTCCCCTCATGACACAGCTCTCATTTTACATCGGAAGGAAAAAAGCAGCTTCTTAGCTCTAGCAAGACACCTAATGGTTATTGTTAGGGTACGGAAGGACTGGGTGAGGGTGGAAAGGTGCAGGGAGGCGCGCAGCACTGCCGAGACTGGCAAGCCAGAGGTGCGCGCTGGGAACCCAGAGATCCGAGTAAATTGCAAAGAATTGCGACACACAAAAAGGTTAAGAAAGAAAAGTTTATTTAAAAGTAAATTAGAAGCCGAGCTCGGTGGCTCGGCCTGTAATCCCGCGCCTTGGGAGGCTGAGCCCGCGGGTTCGAGACATGCCTGGGCAACTTGGTGAGACTTCATCTCTACAATAAATCAAAAAATTAGCCGGGCATGGTAGCACACACCTGTAGTTCCAGCTGCTTGGAAGGCTGAGGCAGAAGGATCGCCAGAGCCCAGCAGGTCGAGGCTGCGGTGGCCGGGAGCGGCCACTGCACTCCAGTCTGTGCGACAGAGAGAGAAGATTCACCTCCCCAAGGTGGGGGAGGGGGATCAAAGCCAGGAAGCATGGCGACAGCCATGTCTCAAAGAGCACATGGCCACACCAGACTCTAACAAGGCAATGGCCGCTGGTTGCTTGTGGTTGAGTCCTTTTAACCATTCCCCTGGACGGGGGAGGATCATTAAGGTGATTGGGTGGTGGTCTGCTTCCACCTTATCACGAAGGGGCAGGCAAGCACAGGTACTGATGATGTCAGGTGATGGACAGCAGGCAGATGGGTGGGTTAGTCACATGATTGCTGCCATGGTGGGGCTTATCTGTGTCACGTAGGTTAACCCTGGCAGGGGGTGAGGGTGGGGTGGGGGGATGTGTCCTGCAAAGAGACTTGTTAGACATTTGCAATTCAAAAATTCCTTGGTCAAACGTGGGGTGGTCATTTGGGCTGTCCTGATCTTGTATCTGAAGGAGATTTGCCTAGGGGGGATGGGATAGGCTGCTGTTTGTCCTGCGGTAGAATGTCTGAATGCTTGCTAATCATTACACTGAGGCAAAGAGACTAAGAATAAGCTAAGTTTCTTCTAGGTTTCTATAGGTACCTTTCAGTTGTAGTATACTTGACCAATTGACAATGGATCTTTTTTTTCTTTTAGTTCTTCATATTTAGTTCTCTGTTGTAGTAATTGCCAACGTTTGAAGAGGGCTTCATTACTCAAAAAATGTTTTTGCATGCATTTTCCATCAAGCCCTCACAATTTCTGTGAAGTAGATTGAGCAGAATATTATTAGGCATCCATGTATACAGCAGGTCATAGAATAGTTTTTCACCATCATAAGTCACTTTGGTGTGGTTGTGGATCCTGTGCTCTTTTACCTATAAAAATGGTGCACAAAATGGGACAAAAATGAAGACAAAAGAAGAGGAGAAACAGGGAAAGAAAAAGCAAGGAGGGAAGATAGGTCAAATAGCAAGCAAATCATTTAACAGCTGGAAGCACCACTTGGCTGGACTGATGCTGCAGGGGGCAGACATAGCAGTTCCCTTCTCTCTTTTGTCTCAAGCCCCCAAGATAGCCCAAGCACATTGCAGTGGCCTAAATTCATTATTTACTGCATGAACTGATTAATAGGGATGATTTACAACGTCTCCTTCTGGATGGAGGAAGTTTTGCACTTTTATATGATAGGTTCTACTCATCTGTCCTTGTCATAAAATAACTGGTGACACATAAAACATTCCAGCAATCTTATTTTATCTTGCCTAGAAAACTTCAAACAGCATTAGAAATAATATTTTTTCACCAAATCAATTAAATTAATGGCTTGCATTAGTATCACATCCACCATAGTATAATTTGGCAAACTAATTGTTTTTCCAAACCAAAAGCAAACAGACTCCTTGCCCTAGGCACATTGACTATGGTAAAAAGCTAACTAGTGGTTTCGTTCACATGCATTTCTGATTTTCATTTTTTTAATAGGAGATTGTGCCTGGGAAATTGCCATTGTCCTAAAAAAAATCACAGCTCATTAGTTTCTATATTATTATTTGCTTTGACTTTTGTTTGCTGCCTTTAATGTTGTTTCTTTTTTCCTTTGAGGATATATGGACTAGCTTACTGACTGATTTGAAAATCCTCAAGAATAATGTTATGGACTGAACTATGTTCCCTCCTACCTGCCACCCAAATTCGTGTGTTGCAGTCCTAACCTCCAGTTCTTTGGAATGTGACTATATTTGAAGATTGGGTCTCTAGAAGCAATCAAGTTAAAATGAGACCTTGAGGATCAGGGCTGGTCCTAATCCAGGATGACTGGTGTCTCTGTAAGAAGAGAAAATAGAGAAACACCAGGGTGTGCACACAGAGAGGAAAGGCCATATGAACACTTGATGAGAAGGCGACCAAGTGCAAGCCGAGAAGGAAGGACAAATCAAACTGCCAACACCTTGACCTTGGACTTCTAACCTCCAGAACTGTGAGAAAACCAATGCCTGTTGCTCAATCCAGCCAGGCAGTGGTATTTTTGTTATGGCAGTCCTAGTAAACCAATAGAAATGATGACATCTTTTACATATCTGAGACATCCTTGCCCCACTGTGCCTTATGAAATGTTCAGCACACAATTTAGATGACACTTAATACCAGTTGCATTTTTTTAACTTTTTATATATTTAAAATATTTATTCATGAAACATATGTAAGTTACTTTATTATGTGTTTATTTTGGTTTGTAGGCAAATATCTCTCTGTCTTTATTAATGATTTGAACGTTTGTTTGAATAGATAATACATGTTCATAGTAAATATTTTAAACCCTATGAAAGACATTTGGTGGAAGGTAACCGCACTCATCCCTCAGTTCCTATTCTCTCATTCTCTTCCTTAGCTGAAACTATTATTACCAGTGTATTGTCTATCTACCCAGATACATCTTTGTGTAAAAAACAAATGTGTATGTGCATGTGTATACTATACATGTGTATTATGGATATAGAACATATATTTTAGTCAAACATAAACCTTATGGAAATCTCTCTCTATATAGACATAAATATGTATATCAATATGCATCCCCCTCTTTAATTTTCTTTTTGTTCTTATTTTGTTTTAAAAATGTGATAGCATAATATGTGTATGTTTCTACTTTTTGAAGGGAAATAACTTAAAAATATGTTTTGGAATTGTTCCACATAGGCCACACACACCCATTTTCCTCCTTTTAATTTATCTCAAGTGCATTGTTCTCCTTGCTTCTTCCATCCTCATACACATCCTTACATGCCCACAGAGAATAAACAGGAAATACAGATTTTAAAGAGGCTCATTTTTACTGCTACTTTCTGGTAGAACTATTTCAGCGAGGGATTTAATCAGGTGATAAAGCCACAGGCATGAGACCAAAAAAGCTCTGTTTTCAGACAGTCCAGGAAAGCAGAAATGTGAATGGTGAAATTTTCTCTGACAGACCCCAGGCATTTCCAGTCTCTGGACTCACACAGGCACGCTTAAGCAATCACATTTTCAGCCCATGTTCTCTCTGAGTTTATTGGGCAATTAGTAATGTACCTCCCCCCAAAGTGAAAATAGCTTTTTAAAAGAAGACATAAATTCACCACACTAAAAAACCAAGGTTTTTTTTGTTTTCTATTAGTAATCACCAGTTTGTATACATAATTTGATAACCGTACTATATAGCTGTACTACCTGAACCATAGTTTATAAAAAAGACAATCAATCTGACACATATTTAATGATACACATAAATGTTACTGAATGATTATAATGAATACACTCCATATTCTGAGAAATCAAAACTTTCGAAGGGAAGAGGAACCTGTTGTTCAGGTTCCCTCCTGAAAAAGAAGTGGGGCATTTCTATTTCTCTAGGAGTTTGCTTCACGAAGTGAGGCTGCAAATTCTTCTTTCCCTTTCCTGTAGCTGAAATTCTACTTGCATAGATGTGGGAGGAGCAAAATAGTATGTCCCAATCAGATGAGGCTAATTAGATTAATCTTCTAACAAGTAGCTACATAGTATCAATAACTGATGACCTTCTTTAATTAACTTAATCAACAAATGTTTGCTGAGCATGTGTTATGTTCTGGATGTGGAATAAGTAGGGAAGAAGAGAACCAGGACCTCTGCTTCCTTAGGTGTTGTAATCTAGGCAAGGCACAGAAGAGTAATCAAATCAAATAAGCACGTGTTTTGGGAATGCTAGTTAAGAAGTAACCAGGACATTATCATAGATAGAAACGAAGGTGGGAAATCCTTTACACAGGTAACCAGAGGAGGCTTCTCTGAATAGGTCACATTGACACTGAAACTTAGAGAAAAGTCAACCAAACAAAAAGCAGGGGACAGAGAGGACAGCAGAAGCAAAGGCTCTGAGCCGTGAGGGAAAGTGGCCGGCCTGAGAGGATGTAACTGCTGGGACCACAGCGCAGAGAGACTGTAACCTGGTAAAGAGCCCAGGAAGGCACAGGCCTTGTGCACGGCCCAGGACGCCATGGCAGAAGCCTGAATTTCATTCAAGACACAACACAAAGCCCGCAAAAGTGTAAGCAGGTCAATGATGTAATTCGAGTTGTTTCAAAATAACTTTTGGCTGCCATGTGTGGAAGACAGACTGGAGGAGGGCAAGGATGGAAGCAGAGGTGGCACTTAGGAGGCCGTTGGTGCTGCCCCCTGAGAAGGGACAATGACTGGAATCTGCGTGGTGACAGTGGAGAGAAGGGATGTCGATGAGGAGGAGGAATAGCGCTGCCCACTGAGAGGACACAAAGGCCTAACATCTAGGACCTACAAGGAATTCAAACGTGCCAAAAAGAAAAAACCAAGCAGCCCTATTAAAAAGTGGGCAAAAAAATATGAATAGGCACTTCTCAAAAGAAGACATATGAGTAGCCAACAGATACATGAAAAAATGTTCAGCCTCGCTAGTCATCAAAAAATGCAAATTAAAACCACACTGAGATACCACCTAACTCCAGTCAAGATGGCCATCATCAATAACTCAAAAAACAGCAGATGCTGGAGAGGATGCAGGGAAAAAGGAACACTTCTACACTGTTGGTGAGAATGTAAACTAGCACAACCTCTGTGGAAAACAGTGTGGCAATTTCTAAAGGATCGAAAAATCAACCTCCCATGCATCCCAACAATCCCCTTTCTGGGACTATAGCCAGAGTAATTCAAATCATTCTACAAAAAAGATAGTTGCACAAGCATGTTTATTGCTGCACCAATCACAATAGCAAAAACATGAAACCAACCATGCTGCTCATTGAAAGTAGAGTGGATTTTTAAAATGTGGTACATATATAGAATGGAATATAAAAAGGACAAAAGCCATAAAAAGGACAAAATTATGAACTTCACAGCAACTTGGATGGAGTTAGAGTATGTAATACTCAGTGATCTATCACTGAAACAATGTACTGAGTACCACATGTTCTCACTCATTAGCGAATCCTGAACAATTTTCATAATACTATAGATTTGGCAATAGTGGGAAACTGCTATGGGAGGGAGTGTGGGGGGCACACTTCATCTGTAAGGGTTCCTGATCTCAAACAAGGTGAAGTGAGGACCAAAGTGAGGCCCAAACTTTACCTGTACAATGACCATTTGTATACCTAACCCTGAATTGTACCCCACATCTTTAAAATAAAAAAAAAAAAAACATGACTACTAAATGCAAAAAATAATAATTTGGAACATAGGAAAAATAAAAAATAATGTGCATATAATCACTGTTAGCATTTTAATGTATTTCTTTTAGGTGTTCTTTTCTGTGCATATTTTAAAATATCTGCTATTTACTATATACTTAATTTTCATTTTTTCAGTTAATATATCATACATATTTCTAATGGTTGCAGAATATTCAGGCAAGTGGATATATTATAATTCATTGACTTTTTCCATGGTTGTTGGCATTTAGGATGATTCTGATGTTTTGCTATTATGCACAACAGTGTTATATGATATATAAGCATCTTATGGCATATGACACTTGACAGATTATACCCTAAACAGAATTATAGAGTCATAGTTATGAACACTTAAATTGTCACAAAATTAGCCCAATTTATTTTGCTTTACAATACCAAATATTATATGTGCTGCCAAAGTAAGCACTATGACATTAAACATTAACCTTAAAATATTTGTTAATTTCTTTATTGAAAATGGCACTTTCAGTTCTCATTTATTTTGTGGCTGCTGAGTTCTCTTCCTACCTTAGAAGTTTTAGCTTTCTTAATTGCTTATTGTTCCCTAAACACAGCAGCCTTTTCCATAAATCTTGTTTACAGATCTCTGTTGCCAAAATGGGAACCCTTTGAGTATGAGGTTTGTGCTCTGTTTATCTCCATATTCCCTGTATCTTGTGTAGTGCCTGGCACTCAGTTGTTTCTTAATAGATATTTGACGAATGAATGAATGAATGAACAAGCAAACAAGGCCGAACATCCCTCCCATGTTTGTTCAATAAATATAATTTTTGAATGTATTGTCCGGTTTATGTCTTTTGTCCATTTACTTATTGGTATCAGATTTTTCCTGTTTTGTTTTTTTTCACTAGTGTTTGAATATGAGAAGATATTCACACTTTGCCTGTCACATTTGGAGTAATAATTCCTTCGGGTCAGTGGTTTGCTTCTTATTTTCTGTGGGTTTGATATTAAAGAGGAAAAAGTGGAGGGTAGAGGTTAGGTTCATAAAAGTGTCAAGTCCTGTTACATTTTTTTCTACTTAAAAGGTGATCAGAAAGTGGGGAATGAGATGGGAAACGAAAGAGAGAGAAAGATAAAGGAGTTCTGTAAAAATTAGACCAGTTGGTTACCCTATCTAAACAGAATGCATGGGGTTGTTCATGTGAAAAGAGGAAATGTGTTGACCACTTTCAGGTCCTCTGATGCTGAGATCAGCCAGCCTCTGCATGCAGTGAAAAACAAATTCCGCTCATCCATACAGAGAGGTAAGTTCCAATGAAAAACCACACAGAGTGTCTGAGTAATTTCTTAATGTATTCCATTTGTAAATGAGAAGTGAAAATACTCATTACCAATTCTTGAATCTTTGGTGAATCAGCACTTTCCACTGAAAACAAACATATATCACTCTGCTTACATTGAAAGGACAAAAAAGACACAACTGTCTTTTTTTCCCCTTTGTTTTTCAGATATGCTTTTCATGGTTTTTAAAAATGTATAAACATTTGTATCATCACATTGTTTCTCTAGGTCTGTTGCTACATTTGCAAACTTTAATATTTTTCTGGTTAATATTTTATAAGGTGGATGCATTCATAAAACACAAGCTGTCATGAACCTTCAGGATAATATCAGCCCACTCTGGTCACCTAAAGAGGAAACTTAAGTCACATGCCTGGAAATAAAGAGAAAAAGAAGTCCCAATATATCAGATCATTGGATCCATTCCCTGGAAGGAGATCTCTGGTTCATAGGCTAAAAAACAACCATTTCCCTTACTGGGGGGAAAAAAAAGCTTCTTGAGGTTAGAGATCCATAATGGACACTGTGTCTCCAGAACCTGGCCTGGTACCTGGGAGATGGCTTTGAACACATGTTTGAAAGGACAATAAATGACCAAGGCAGCCCTGCCATGGACCATGAGCTAGATATTTCCCATGTGTGCCCCCAGATCTACTCTCCATCCTCAAGCTGCTGCTCTCTGCTCTGGGGACTGTCCTCATAAGCCATATCAATGGGATCCCTTTGCCTCTAGCTTTTCAGATGACTTTAGCCAATGAAGAATCCCAGAGGAGTATGGAGGGATGGAACAGAGTGAGGTTGGAGTATTCACACTATTTCTTCTTGATTTCCTCCTTGGTGGATGGCCTCCCATGAACAACTTTTCAGAGGTCACAGCTCCTGTCAAGATGACCATCTCCTAATGACTCTTTCCCAGTCCTAATGACACTCTGATCCTCATTCCTTAGACTGAGAGTACTATGCTATCCCACGCCCTTCCCACAACTTCATAAATGCCCCTTTATTAAGCTCTCCTTGAATGTACCATCTGTTTTTTTTCTGGAGCATGACTGATGCAGACATTGATAGAGATATGCATGGAAGTTTAGTGGCTGCACCCTAAAATTTAGCCAGCAGTCTGCTCAACAAGCTGTGTACCCAGGAGAATGAGGTGCCTTTTCCTGATGCTCACCCAGGAGAGTATAGGCAGGTGCCACCTTGGGCTGAATGTGTATAGATGAGCCTCGACTTACTTTTTTTAAGCTGCTGATAGATTCATTTTCTCCATCTCCTCCTCCCACTCCCAGCCGCAAATTGCACCATTTGCCTGCAGCTTGGGTGAGTCATCCCCATCCACAGTTGCATCCACAGAAGCAAAAAGAAAGGGACTCCAACTACTCTCCAAAGGCTGGTCCTACAGAAGCAGAAAGACCACAAACCAAAGATAACACTCCCTCTGGTCACTTGGTGTTTTGTGGGTAAAACGGCCCACATGGGTGGCTGTTTTCACCTCTTCCTCTGGTTGTGTTTTCATGCAGACTTGCCTCCCCCATCTCCCTGGAGGTGTGGTGACATGCAGGGCCAGCAGCACACCTGCAGAACCTGCTTTCGCTTCCACCTTTGGTGGATGATGGAGATGGGCCAAAAGGACAAAGGATACCATGATGCAATGGAATGATCTGCCCTGTCTCATTCTTCTTTCCTTGAGGGATGTGAAACACAGTCCTGTGGGGTGTGTTTAAGAGTCCTGGCTCCTTTATTGTTCAAGTTTTCTTGCCAATTATTGCTGATGACTTTAATTGACTTCACAACATCTGTCTCAGTACTTGGAATGCTCTCCAGTAAGGATGCTGTGAATTACATGTTAGAAATGCAGTATGTCACTCTGTTCAATTTTTGTGTCTCCAGTGACTGAGGGTATATTGCCTATGCTAAATAAAGGAGACATTCGTCTTTCCTCATCCACACAAAGAAGTGGGCAGTTACCAGGGTTACTGGACCAGGCTAAGGCCTCTAAATCTGACGTGACTGATCAGTTCACATATTGCTTCCCACTTTGCTCTTCTGTGTGCATTTAGAAATTCATCTAACACTCTGGTTAGTCATCTCCTTGTAAGCATGGGCTTTCCATAGAACACTAAACTCAAGTTGATTTTAGATCAGAATTCAACAGATCCTTCCAGCAGCACTCAATGAGATGAAATCTCTGCAGACTGCCCTTGCTGCTGAAAGAGACTGGCTAGATTTGAGCAGCAGTAATTAATTTCAAAGAAATATTTTCATCTCTGGGCCTTTGCATCTCACTAATTATTTTCCAGGTAAATTGAATTTGCTTGGCAGTATATCCCAAACCCTACCTTGCAATAAGGAATTTAACATGTAATCACTGATCTATAATTGTTCTATCCAGCCATAAATTCCTAACCCTTCTGCAATTTATAGTTGCATAGACTTTGAGCTGCAACTGAGATTTCCACCAGCATAATTATCGCTTTCTTTCTATCTGTAACGAACAGCAAGATTACGGTAGTGCATGGGAGAGCATCACCTATTTACTGAAAATTACAGAATATCAGTTGCTGACGTCTAAGTAGCGTGTGGGTGGCAGCATATTAGAAAATGGAACTGCAGGTCATTTGGGGAAAATAGTTCAATAAAATCCACCCATCTGAGCAATGTGCTGAATCTTAAACCAGAAAGAAAGAATGCCAAACCAATATAAACAACAACAAAAAAACCCAGATTATTTTCCCCTTTGAATAAACAACATCTTTAAACACTAAGCAAAGTATCCCTGAGCCTTTGAGGGTGCCCCTCGGGGACTATTATCTGAACTGTCAATCAAGTCACTCGATTTTGCCCTGTGCTGCTTCTTTCCTATCCCAGCTTTGTTTCAAAGTCTGTGGTGATGGATAGAAAGTTGTCCATTTTTTATTTCAAAAGTGTTCCTAAAAATATCAGAGCTATGTTTGAGTCATTTACAAATCAATCTAGTAGAATGTCTTAATGTCATCGCAACTTCATAGTAACCAGTGATATCCAGAATCTGTAGAATATTGACTTATTTCTGTTTCTCCCTAAGTTAGGTCACTTCTCCTTCAAAGGTTACCAAGTGCTTTAGATATTGGTGCTGCAAATCCCATTCAAAATAGCCACAAAAAAAGTGAAAAACCTTGGCATCTTCCTAACCAGAGAAGTAAAGACCTTTACAATGAGAGTTACAAAACACTGCTCAAAGAAATCCTAGAAGACACAAACAAATGGAAAAATATTCCATGCTCATGAATAGGAAGAACTAACATTGTGAAAAAGTCCATCCTACCAAAGGTAATCTACAGATTCAACGCAATACCCATTAAGTTACCAACATCATTCTTCTCAGACCTGGAAGTGACAATACAGAATTCATATGGAAATATAAATGACTGTGAATAACCAAAACAATCCTTAGCAAAAGAAACAGAGTAGGAGGTATCACTCTTCCAGACTTCAAACTTTACTATAAAGCTACAGTAATCAAAACAGCCTGGTATTGGTACAAGAACAGGCATATAGACCATTGGAACAGGATAGAAATTCTGGAAGCAAAGCCTCAATTTCTCAACCAACTCATCTTTGACAAAGCCTCCAACAACAACCACTGAGGACAGGAGAACCTATTCAGTAAATGGTGCTGGAAAAACTAGCTGATCACATGCAGAAGATTGAAACAGGACCCCTACCTATCATCATCGTACACAAAAATTAACTCTAAATGGATCAAAGACCTAAATGAAAACCTCAAACTATAACAATTTTAGAAAATGCAGGAGAGTCCTTTATGGAAATTGGAACTGGCAACCAATTTCTATTCAGAACCCTAAATGCCCATACCTTAAGCAATAAGATAGACAAGTGGGACCTCATCAAACTAACGAGCTTCTGCAAAACAAAAGAAACCATCAAGAGAGTAGGGAAACAGCCCACAGAATGGGAAAAAATATTTGCCAACTGTATATTTGACAAAGGCCTAACATCTAGGATCTACAAGGAAATCCAAAGCGCCGAAAGAAAAAAAAACAGCCCTATTAAAAAGTGGGCAAAAAACATGAATAGACACTTCTCAAAAGAAGATATACGGACAGCCAGCAGACACATGAAAAAGTGCTCAGCCTCACTGTTATTCATAGAAGTTGAACTAGTTTGCATTCCCACCAACAGTGTAGAAGCATTCCTTTTTCTGGACATCCTTGCCAGCATCTGTTGTTTGTTGTGTTAATGATGGCCATTCTTACTGGGGCTAGGTGGTATCTCAATGTGGTTCTGATTTGCATTTCT
>CAUYQG010191760.1:0-63496 GCA_963574415.1 Tarsius wallacei
TCATAAAAGATCTAAAAATTGACCTTCCATAAGACTTCACAATCCCTCTACTGGGAATATACCTGAAGGAATTCAAATCACTCTGTGATAAAGATCCCTGCACAAGTATATTTATTTCTGCATTGTTCACAATAGCAAAAATATGGTACCAACCATGCTGCCCATCAAATATGTACTAGATTTAAAAACTGTGGTACATATACATGATGGAATATTACATAGCCATAAAGAAGGACAAAGTTATGAATCTCACAACAACTTGGGTGGACTTGGAATCTATAATACTGGGTGATCTATCACAGAATCAAAGAACTAAGTATCACATGTTCTTATTCATAAGCAGACCTTGAACAATTATCGTAATACTATAAGAAAAGGATTGGTAGTAGCAGGCAACTGTCGAGGTGGGGGAGCCAGGATTGGCAGTAGTGGGAATCTCCCAGAGGGGGGCACACTCCATCAACAAGGGTACCTGTATAATGAACACTTGTATACCTAACCCTGAATTGTACCCCACATCTTTAAAATTTTAAAAAAAGATGGCTTACAAGCAGCCAATAGACACATGAAAAACTGCTCAGCTTCACTAATCATCAGAGAAATGCAAATCGAAACTACAATGAGATACGACCTAACTCTGGTAAGAATGGCTATCATTAATAAGTCAAAAAACAATAGGTGCTGGTGTCGCTGCAGAGGAAAAGGAATGTTTCTATGCTGTTGGTGGGAATGTAAGCTAGTTCAAACTATGGAAAGTAGTATGGCCATTTTTCAAGAACTAAAAATTGAGCTTCCATATGATCTAGCAATCCGTCTCCTGGGAATATAACCGAGGAACATAAATCTCTCTACAGAAAAAAAGACACCTGCATGCACATATTTATTGCCGCACTATATTCACAATAGGAAAAACATGAAACCAACCCTGCTGCCCATCAAAAGTAGATATGATAAAGAAAATGTTGTACATATACACAATGGAATATTATGCAGCCATAAAGAAGTACAAAACCATGGTGTTCACAGCAACTTGGATGCAGTTGGAGGTCATAATACCAAGTGAACTATCCGAGAAACAAAGAATTGAATACTACATGCCCTCACTCATAAGTGGGCCCTGAACACTAGCACAAGGGTGGGATTGGCAGTCACTGGATACTGCTAGGGGAAAGAGGGAGAGAAGAGGTAAGGGGGCATGTAACAACACAAAGGTACCTGGTCATATACCAGGGGCAGTGAGAGTCAGCTAGAAGCCTAAACGTCACTTGCATGTAACCTACTTATGTAGCAAATCCTTACTTGTACTGAACAACCATAAAATAATTTTTTATAAGTCAACTAAGATAGAAATATTACTTTGAGTGTCAGTGATTCTGTGAATAAAAGATGGTTTTGATATGTCAAACTGACATCACACACACACACAAAAGTTGACCTAGAAATATGAAGAACCAGGGTAGAAAATAGTAGTTTAGATCTTCTCATTAAATAAAAAAATTCAGCTCAAGGGGAGAGTTTGACAACAGAAGACTCAATCTAGGGCATGCAGTGGTGAAAATCGTGAAAAAACTGAATTTTGCAGTTAGGTAGAAGTGATTTTAATTCCAGTATGCTATTTACTAACTGTGAAACCTCAAGGATCTCCCTTGTCTCAATTTTCTCATATGAAAAATGTGACTTGTTTTCATCCATTTTTATTGCTATAACAGAATACTGTGTAATTTATCAAGAAAATACATTTTATTTTTCACAGTTCTGGAGGCTGGGAAGTTTAAAATCAAGGGGCCACTGTCTGGTGAGACCCTTTGTGCTGTGTTATACCACAGTGGAAGATAAAAAGACAAGAGAGCACATCAGAGAGAGCAAGAGGGGGGCCACACTAACTTCCACCCTCACCATAAATAACCCACTCCCACAATAACAAAACTAATACATTCAGGAGGGCAGAACTCTCATGACCTAATCTCCTCTTATTAAGTTCCACCTCTCAACTCTATTACAATAAAGATTAAGTTCCCAGCAGATGAACTTTGGGGGACACATTCAGTCCATAGCAGGACTTATAGTATGTACTATAAAGATTTCTGTGAGGATCATGGTACATATTGTAAGAGTACTTGGCAACAAAAACAGACATAGTACGTGCTAAATAATTGGTGGTCTTCACACTCAATTCAGTTAACAGAGATGTCTGGTTGTCTGGTGAGTGGTAGAGATGCTTGATATATTTTCTATCTTCTTAATGCTGATACATAATTGGTTTATAATCTATCCATCATGTATTTGGTCAAGTTTTTTAATTGCTTTATATGTTTCACTATTATTTTTGCTAATTCTTTCTGAGTCTCCAGATATAAAATTCTAGACTCTAAAATAATGATTATTTTATGTCTTCCTTTTCAATACATACCTCTTTCATTTTCTCCTTTTATTGGATCATTGTTCACTTGTTGAATTTTATTTAATTTAAATAATACAAACTGAAGTATTTTTTGAAGTAAATAAACAACATGGTGACAAGAATAGTGCACTAGGTTTTCATCAAGAAATCTAAGGAGAACAGATTTCAATTTCCTTTCCCCAAAAGTTGTATGTGCCACAATATCAAGTCAAAGCTGCACCAGGTCTGTGCTACTGAGCATAGACCAATTCTAGAGGAATGAAAAGAAGCCACAGAGCAGAGATGCTGCTATTACAGAGCAGGGTTGGGCTTTGCCTCAGGGAGTTTTGTTTCACAGCTTAGTTGAAGACAAATCATATATAGGTACCTGTCATCTTAAATTAGAGATGTAGACAGCCTCAGATCTTGACACAGACAGGCTTCTGCTTTCAGGTCCAAGAAATACAATGTTGTTAGTAAAATGATGAAAATTATTCCACTTAATTGATCAAACTCAGCATATTCTTCAGGGAAGTAGAATCCATACCACAGTCTATTTTCTTGAGAGGAGGCATTTCAGGGGAATGAGTTCATAACTTGTGAATTCCTTCTGCCTTATGACCCTTTAACCTTTTATCTTTGGTTTGTCATAATCTCTGAACATTTTTATCCCCTTATAGCCAGCAGAAATATTTTTATAGCACCCATATATGACCAACATGTGTTTCTTTATTAAAGAAATAATGGCCCCTACTTTTCATTCTAACATTAACAGCTTTTGATGTTCTATGCCTTTGTACTGAGTATTTTATCTGTAATGGCCTCTGTTCTTTTTGTGACTTTTATGCACAGTAAAATCCTGACTAGTTCAGGCAAAACCTCATTCAGACTTCCTCTGAGCTCTTACTGTGTCTCGTATCTTCCTTAACATGGTACTTATGATAATATTTAATTTGATCTTCATAGATGTTTTTCTTATTTCTCTTTGTATTCTAGCTGCTAAGAACCGAATTTGATGCATATTACTGTTATCTGTGTCTATCAATTAGATAGCTTCCATCAGCACATAACAGAAAGCCCAGTTCATATTGACCTTGTTAATAAGAAAATGTCCTGATTCAAGTAATTGAGGGTCAAAAAATAGAGCAGGTTCTAATTTTGATTTAATGCTACAGTTCTGGCTCAGGTCCTGTTCAGTGTGTCTTCTTCATCTTTAGACAGGTAGGTACATGACCAAAGCAATTGTGAGCCTCTACCCTTGCTCAGCAACTTGCAGAGAAAAACAGACTGATTCTTCCTATGACCAACTTCTCCTCCCATGTTATTTCCGGAATTCTTCCCAGTTCAATTACTGGAAAGTAGAGTAAGACTACCCTTAGACAAGTCGGATCTATCCCTGGAGTTAGAGGTGAGTCACCTTCCACTGGAATACACAGGCTTACCACTCAAGTTAGGGTTTGGCCCATAATGCATTCAGCTAAAAGTAACTAACTACTAGAATGCCGGTGATTAAATTAACAGGGAATTGTTTTCTTCACCTAACAAGAAGTAGGTGCCTGCTAGCATTCACTCAGTCACCTGAAGTCATCAGGACTGCGTCTCTGAGATTCTCTTCATCATGCCTTCATGCGTGTTTTCAGCATGGGTGTAAGGATGGCTCCTGCAATTTTAGGCAGGAAGATAGGGAGAAGAACCAACAGAATCACAAATCTCAGAAAGGCAAAACCTTCCAGGAATGTCTGATTATGTTGATGCCATGGCCACAGTTGGATCCCAAAATCACCCTCTAGCAAAGGAGTCCAGTCTGGGAAACTGAGCATTTAGCTTCCTGGTTGAATATAGTGGAGACAAGCGAGAAGGAAGGGGGTTAGGAGAGTTAGAATTTCCTGCCACCATTTAAAGAAAGGAATGGAGCTTCTGTCTTCCTTCCTCCACTTTTTTCTTCTCTTCTTTCCCCTTCATCAGGATTTTAATATTTTGACTAACTTGCCTGGCAGAAGAGGGTAGCTGGCTTTCCTTTTCCCTCCTTTGTCTTTCCTCTTCTCCCTTTCTACTTCACCAGGACCCAGGTTTTGCCCAACAGAAGGGCAAGGACAATGTGCTCAGGGTCAAGATTTTCTCCTTTCCCTTTCTCCTTTCACTGTTTCCCTCACAATTTTTCTTCCTTGGGGATTTAAATTTGAGAGTGTAGGGGTTGGGTCTGTAGGTTGGGGGCAGACATGCCAGCACATCCAGAATATGAGTTATATACAGGAGGGATTTTTTAAAATAAGTAAATACATGGAACATCCTGTGAGTTCAGATTCTCACTGATGAAAAAGAGATTTACAAATATGGAGAGAGCTAAGATTAGACTAAATTCTATGGTGTAGTATAGATTAAAATGGTGAGATAAACTCATGATTTTTAATTTGTATAAATATAGATATCCACATATTGTGTATATGCATATACATGTGTCTATGTTCATGCATGTCTGTGTGTTTATATATCTGCGTATATTTGTATGTCTTTGTATGTGAGTCTATGTTTGTATATGTCTGTGTTTATGTACATGTGTGCCTGTATATATCGCTGTGTGTATCTGTGTGTCTGTGTATATTGTGTTTGTGTGTATGTCTGTATGTCTATGTATGTGTTTGTGTGTCTGTGCATCTCTCTATGTGTGTCTATGTATGTTCTGTATGCGTCTGTGTATTGTGTGTGTGTGTGGGGGTAGGTCTGTTTATTAAAAGGACCTCGAAACATTGGCACCCACCCCCCAACAGGCATGTTTTGTTTTCTATATATGACTGATTCTTGTTTTCAATATACAATCTTCCACTAAAGAAACTATGGACTCCAAGAGTATTGGTTGATCCAGAACTGAAGAAAGAAAACTTCAAGATAGTTCTGGAATAATATGTTGTATTATAAGCCAATAAATTGGTGAAAGAATTATGATGACAGGCCAAAAGGTCACTGGAGCCATTTTGAAGGGCCCCACTGACTAAGTCTAGGACAATAACTCATGGAGTTAAAATGAAATTCATTAATCTATACCAATATAAGTACATGGGGTAAAAGGAAAAGCTCAAACTTACAGTAGAAGACATGAAGTATCCACTCCCAAATACAATCTTTCTACTCATTAATTGATAAGTACAAAATATTTATTAGCTAACCTAACAGTAGAGAAACCTTATAGACACCTTTTAACCAAGTGATAAAAGTTCATATCACTAGTAATGGAACAAATTAGCATTTGGTGCCTAACAATATAATGTCATAAGAAAAATATTTGGCAGACATTACTGTTAAAAACTCACAGGTCTTGAGGAAACATCAGACAAACCAACACTGAGGGATATTTCACAAAGTAACGTTCCTGTTCTGTTTTAAAATGTTAGTCATAAACGAAAAGGAAAGACTGAAAACTGTTTGAGATTAAAGAAGAATTAAAAAGCATGACAACCAAATGAACACATACTCCTGGATTGGGTCCAGGACATTATTGGGACAACAAGGAAATTTCAATTGGGTATATGCATTAGGTAGCAATATTAAGTCAATATGAACTTCCTGAATGCGGTAGTTATACTGGCATTATGTAGGGGAATATCCTTTTTCTTTTCTTTTCTTTTTTTAGTAAATATAAACTGATGTAACTTATTTGCAAATGGTTTAGAAACAATAGTATATGTGAGTGTGTGTGTGTGTGTGTGTGTGTGTGTGTGTGTGTGTGTGAAAGACAGAAAAGGCTAGGACAAATGTGGAAAATGTTAGCAATCAAGGAATCTGAGTGAAGGCAATATGGGAGCACTTTGTTCTATTTTTCAGCTTTTCTGAAGAGTTCAAATTATTTCAAAATAGAAAGTTCATTAAAAAGCAGAAAGAATAGGGATATGGATGTTGCTTGGCAACCAAAAGTGTTTATGATAACATACATTTCAAGCCTCAGAAACCAGACTCTACCAAAGAGGCTACACTTTTTTTGTGTGTCCAAATTACAGTGGCATTATCTCTCGAGCTACTCAAATATAGAAAACGTATTTTTTTTTACTAACTTTGCACCATACTCCACAAGTGTTCCTGGGAATCTTCAGGACACTTTAAAATGTTCCACAAATCTCTTCTGGTTGTCACTTTTTGTATAAACCAGACATCCATCTTCAGACAGCCATCTGTTCTTCTACAGGTCACCCCTTGCTCTGCTGAGATGATTCCACCCCAGTGGCAGCTGCAATGCTTCCTAATCTTCCTGTATGGCCTCCTCACCTGCCCATGAGATCACTGCAATCCTAACTTGGCTAGGCCCAGCTGTCTTCCACGGGTTACAATGACCCTGGTGTCTAAAAGGCTCTTCTTTTGCCTTCTACCTCCAAACATAACAAGTACTTATTTGGAAAGCCCAACCTTATAGTCAGTTCTCTTCACCAAAAATCTTCAGAGATCCCTGCTACTCTAAATGCAGCCCCAACTGACGTCCAAGGAACTTGGGGGAGGGAGAATGTTTTCCCCCAAATTGATGGGTAGTTACTTACTTTATATCTGTAACAGGGGTTGACCAACTATGTCCCAGGGGCTAAATTGAGCCTTACTGCCTAATTTTTTTTTGTGGCCTGCAAGCCAAGGATGGTTTTTATATGTTTGAACAGAGGCTAAAAAGAAATAATATAATATTTCATGACTCATGAATGTAATAAAATTCAAATTTCAGTATCCATAAAATTGTTTTGTACTCCAGCCATGCTCATTTGTTTACATATTATCTAGGTCTACTTTCATGCTATAATGTCAGTGTTGAGTAGTTGTAACAGAGACCACCTGTCCTGCAAAGCCTAACATATTTACTATCTGGCCCTTTCTGGAATGTTTGTTGACCCCTGACCCAGGTGACTGCAAAAGGCTACAATAAAGTCCCTCTGCAAACAAAAGAAAGCACAGTCTGCTCCTCCGGAAGCAAGTCCATACCTGTACCCTAGAAAAGTTTAAGCTAGGTATAGCTGTTTAAATACTTTTTCATCTTAAAAATGAAGTTACTGAAACTCTGGTACATTCAACTCTGTGTAAACATGATTTGGGCTGAACTGAGCCATGGAGAGTTGGTATATTTGGGACCTAGTTTCCAAACGAGTCTTCAAGATTTCTCAGATAATTAATTCAGGTCAAACTGAAGACTTAGCAAATGACACGAAGAAGTAGAAGCCCCAGAAATGAGGGGAGGAAAAGAGATGCAAGGGTGGAAGGAAGAGAGAATATTATTGGGGAAGTAGAGAAAGTAATAAAGTAGCACCGGCGGAAGACCTGGGACTTTCTAACTGAGCTCAAGCAACTCTCTAGCTATCAATTCAGTTTGTGAACCCATATACTAAATAAGAACAGTCAAGTCACCTCAAACTCTAATTTGATTATTATTTTCATAGGATAAATTTCCAACTTTCTTACTACTCAGGTTGAATTTAATAGTAAAGTATCTATTTCAAAAGACTTCCCTACATGAGTTTTCTTTTTTTTTTTATTTTAATTTTAAAGATGTTAAGTACAATTCAGGGTTAGGTATACACATGAGTTTTCTAAGTCTCATCTTTCTACCTGTAAAAGGTGTCTAACAATAATACTTGAAACCACGTTGCCACAAAATACTTATTTCACATTTTTAATGTATACTAGGCATATTATTAGGCGCCAAAAGAAGAGAAATAAATGAAAGTGGCAACTGTCCTCAAGACTTGTAAGAGACTATTATGTAAAACGTTAAACTGCATGAGAAAAGTCAGAGTCTTTCCTTATTTTTTTACCTCTGTAGTACATAAGGCCTAGGACATCACACAGGGATAGCCAGTGCTTGTCTACTAAGTGAATGTATAGTGCAGAAAGCTAATAGCTTAAGATTTGGTGATCAAATTGTACTTTGGAGAGAAGAGAACTTTGAAGTAGCAAAACCTCTCCTGGGTTACTATGTTATTATGAAGCAGCACTGGCCAGGGCTAAGATAAAACAACTAAACTATTTTACCCACAAAATAAGCCAAAATATTGGAGAGGGAAGTTTAAAGTGCTGGAAAGGAAAGAGGGAGGAAGAAAAATGTTAAGAATAAAGGCTAAACTGAAATAATTTCCATGCTCAGCTGTAAAGTTGCACACTTTTATATATACACACTTTGAAATTAGACTGGACGTAAAAGTCTGCTATCCCCCAAAATTCCTATCTGAGAGTTTGGGGAAATAAACTAGAAAAGAACTGTTTTTCAATTGTCGATGGATGGTGGAGGCTGGGAGTAACCGGAGGGAGAGAAGAAGAGATGGAGAACAGGAGAGGCAGGCCTGCACCAGGGCCAGAAGTGACCGTGTAAGACCAAAGCTCACCTGCCTGGTTCTCCGGAGGTCTTTATAGGACACTCGAGATCCTACCATCTGTGGAACAGGGCTTTGGGATCATGTGTACCTTAATTGTGATAAAGTGATCCCTGCAAGTTGAAAAACTAGTGGACATGTGGGGGCTGACACTGAAGAAATGGGCAAAGGAATGGAAAATATGTCAAGAGCAAGAGAGAAAGGTAGACTTGACTGTCTGGGGGAAAGTCACGGAATAATGTACAGTTATACTCTGTTGTCAGGGAATTACTTTATGAGCAGAAAGAAAAGCTGACAAAGAACATAGGAAGGGAAGAGGGGAAAGAAAGACATTTGAAAAAACGATGGGAATTCTGGGGTCATGTCAACACCACAGTAATCAGGAAGAACTCAATGGGCCAGGCACTCCTGGCATGAAGACCAGAAAGATATTCGTGGGCAGAAAGACCGTCTCTCCTTCCAGGCAGACCTACATTCTCTCCAGAGCAGGGCTTGCTTTGCTTCCTTTTTTATTTTTCTTCAGTTTTTATTCGATGCCTGAGACCTGGCCCTTCTACTTCTTTTCACTGAAAGACCAGGAAAAAATTTAAAACAGGAAGTAAAAAGAAAGATAGACAAAGAAAGAAGAAAGAAAAGGCAAGCAAAGCATTCATGGAAACATGAGTATGTCTGCAGGGGTGCGGACCCATCTTTGAAAGTGACTCTTTGGAAGCAGCCTTTGATGCCAAATAGTTGAGCTGCTGCCAGTCTGTTATGACTCTTTCTTTATCATTTCCCCTCCGATGAGGCAGATCAAGACAAATCCACATTCCTTCCCCGGTGTTTGGGGCCTACTTCTAGCCTTTGTCAGCTGCCGGTTTGTTGAAGCTCTTGGGTTTGAGAAAACCCACCTGGCAGCTCCATCTCTGTTTGCTGCAGTGTTTACGCAGATGGGGTGCAATCTGGGAGCCATGGCAGCAGAGACACAACAAACAAAAGCAACCCACTAGCTTTCAGGGATGAACAACAAAGTCCTTCTTAGTTTTTCAGCATGTTTATGAAGTAGCTGAGTGGTCACATATTCCTAGTTCGTCAAAGCCAGATAGTGGGCAGCTGTTGGAAATTCTTCCTGATGAACTTACACATACAATTCTAGCTGAGCTTGACCATGGAACCATGAATTTCTCCTATTGTCATTTTGTGTTAACTGTCTATGTTCTCTTCTTTGTTTCCTTCCTTTCTTTTTTCTTTCTTTTATTCTTATTTTCCTTTATCTTTCTTCCTTCCTTTCTTGTCTTATTAGTTGAGCAACTAACAAGTGCTAGATTATGTGATTAGGACCGAGAATAAAACCAACAAAAACACATTATCTCCATCCTCATGGAACTCAGAGTTTTTTAGTGAGGTCAGTAAGACAATAGAGAAAATACAGAAGTCATACAAAAAGAAAGAGTGATTCCCTAACCAAGCCAAGGGCTTTTGGAGAAAACCTCCAAGATGTAATAAAGTCTGATTTGGACTTTAAAATTCTAGTTAACAAAATGAAAAAGTGGTGGACAGATGTCTTCCTGAAAAATGGTGTAGCGCATGCAGACATGGAGGACTGAAAAATCACAAAGCATGTGATATAATTTGGATATTTGTTCCCCAAATTTCATATAAAATTATGACCCCCAGTGTTGCAGGGGAGGCCTAGTGGGAGGTGTTTGGGTCATAGAAGCAGATCCCTCATGAATGCCTCCATGCTGTCCCCACAGAATAAGTGAGTTCTTATTCTGTTAGTTCAGGTGAGAGCTGATTATTAAAAAGAGCATAGCACTCCCTTCATTCCCTCTTGTTCTCACTCCTTCTGACATGCTTGTTCCCCTTCCCTTCTGTCATGATGGAAAGCTTCCTGAGTCCCTCACCAGAAGCATATGTCGGTGCCAGGCTTCTTGTACAACCTGAAGAACCATGAGCCAAAGAAACCTCCTTTCTCTATAAATTCTCCAGCCTCAGGTGCAGTATTCCTTTATAGCAACACAAAATGCAGTTACACAGCGTATTTGAGGACTGCACAGCAGCACAAATGTAGAGCATGCTTAAGACTAGGAGGTTGGTGGGTTACAGACCTGGGCTGGAGTGAAACCATAAAATGAACTCATACTGCATTAAAAATTTAAACGTAAGACCTAGAACTGTAAAACTCCTTTTTAAAAAAATGGCAAAAAGACTTTCTGACATTGGGCTTGGAAGTGATTTATTGGATGTGACACCAAAAAGCACAAGCAACAAAAGCAAAATTAAACAAGTTAGACTAAACTTTAAAAAAAAAAATACCTCTACACAGTAAAAGAAACAATCAACAGAGTGTAAAGAAAACCTACAGAATGTGAGAAAATATTTGATAGCCATGCATCTGATAAGGAGTTAATATCCAAAACATATAAGGAAGTCAAACAACTCAATAGCATGAAAACAAATAACCTGATTTAAAAATGGATTTCTCAAAGGAAGGCATAAAAATAGACAACAGATATATAAAGACATGCTCAACATCATTAATCATAAGGGAAATGCAAGTCAAAACCACAGTGATAGATCACCTCACACCTGTTAAGATGTCTATTATCAAAAAAACAAAAGATAAATATTCGCAAGGATGTAGAGAAATTAGAACTTTTGTACACTGTTAGGAAATGTAAAATGCTGCAACCAATGCAGAAAATAGTATGGATGTTCCTCAAAAAATGAAACATAGAATCATCATAGGACCCATTAATCCTACTTCTGGGTTTATAGCCAAAAGAATTGAAATTGAGATCTCAAAGAGATATATACACTCCGATTTTTATTGCAGCATTATTCTAGTCAATATATATTATTCAAGCCATGATTTAATAGTCTAGAAATAGAAGTAGTCTAAATGTCTATTAACAGATGAATACGTACAGAAAATTTGGTATAAACACATAATATAATATTAATCAGAAGAAAGAAAGACATCCTGCCATATGCAACTCCATGGATGAAACTTGAGGACACTGTGCAAGTCACAGAAGGACAAATACTGCATGATTCCACTAACATAAGATATCTAAAAGAGTAAAACTCATGGAAACAGTATAACGGTGGTCTCTAGGAGCTGGGGGAAAGGAGAAATGGGAGGTTGCTGCTCAATAGTTATAGAGCTTCCATTATGCAAAATGGACAAGTTCTAAAGATGGGCTGTACAACATTTTGCCAATAGTTAACAATACTGTATTGTGCACCTAAAGATTTGTTATAAGAATAGTTGTGCTGGGCAACCCCCCGGGGAGCTTTCTTGTCCTCCCACTGTTGAAGCTTTTTTGACCTCTCAATAAATCTTGCTTTCTCAACTTAAAAAAAATAGTTGTAACGCAGTATTCAATAACCGAGTTCATTCACTAATTGCCCCCACTGTGTAATTAGTTTTTATTTGCAACTCAGATTCCAGGAAAATAAAATAAAATTAGAAGTTTGGTGAATGCTTTGCAAATTAAGTTTGTGATGGAAAGACACATGGTTTCTGTAGAGTCCAAAGTAGCTAAGAGGGAGGTTAATGAAGACCGGGCTTGAGTGTTCAGGGAGAAGGGTGACGTGCTCAGGCACTGTTTACTACTATCCTGTAGTCTGGATTGGATGGACATCTGAACTCTGGACAGATACTGGCACAACTTGCTACCATGCAGAACTAATGGAATTTCCACCTCTCCACAATAGACACTGGCACATTCAGGTAAACAAACAAACAAAAATAGCTCTTTTCTGAAAAAAGGTGGCCCCAGATAATTGTGTTGGTTATCATAGATTTGTCTGAGTTTGCTTTTCAATCCCACAGGCTCTGAGCTTTTGAGTATGCTCTATTCTAAATCTTCTCTCCTCTGTCTGATGAAGAAATTCATCACATTTTCTATATAACCGCTCCAGAAGCTGGGAAGAGATCTACTAAAGTATTGGTACACTTTCCTCATAGTGTATAATATGGTACATATTACTGATTAAAATGGTATGTAGAAGTATGTAATAAAATGGCAAGCATTGCATTAAATATTATATGGTCTATATAAAATGATGTGATAGAATATGATGCAATGTAATTCTTTGTTTTCCTCAACTGTCTTGGTCATGATACAATCAGTTATTTGATGGCAGACAATGACTTATTCATCTTTCTATCCTTAGATCTAGCAGGGACTGCAAATTAATTGGAGTTCAGGTGCATGTTTGATAAAGAAAGGAAAGGGTAAGAGAAAACAAAGAAAAAATGAAGGAAATAAAGGGGGAAATATTTTACAAAGAAAAACCATCACTAGGCTTCTTCTTAAAAATGTCTTCTGTATCTCACTAACACTAACCCTCTCCCTCTAATGGCTCTAGCGCTCTTCCAGTCAAATATCAAAAAAAGAATAAGAATGCAGTTTTCTATCTTGACATCTTTTCAAACAAGGTGAAGATTATCTCATTCATTTACTCACACTCTTCAAGAGTGAGATAAGAAAAATAATTATAATTATATATAAATATGTGTCATTATTCAAGTGTTCACAAAATAAATTATTGAAGCAAAAAAGGAGGAGAGTATAATTTACTTCTGCCTAGGGAGATCAGGGAAGAAGGAATATTTGAGATGGTTTGGGTTTTTGTTTTGTTTTGTTTTGTTTTGTTTTTGAGTCGTAGTCTCACTCTGTCAAACAGGCTGGAGTGCAGTAGTATCTTCACGGCCACCACAGCCTTGACCTGCTGGGCTCAGGCGGTCCTTCTGCCTCAGTCTTCCAAGTAGCTAAAACTATAGGTGTGCACCACCATGCCTGGCTAGTTTTATTATTATTATTTATTGTAGAGATGAGTTCTCACCAAGTCGCCCAGGGTGGTGTTGAACCTCCAGACTCAGGCAATCGTCATCTCAGCCTCCCAAAGGGCTAAAATTACAGGCATGAGCCATCATGCCTGGCCTAAGATGGGATTTGAAGGCTTAGTATATGGAATACTTCCCTGAGAAAGAAGATTACTTTAGGAAAGATGGTCCCTGTCAGAATAAATCCTTGAACTTCCTGGCATTTGGAGTCTGTGTCACCAGTTGAGTTATGGTTAGAGTGTGAATATTTTCAACAATAGTTTTACTTGTAAGCATGGCATCCTTTCTTCAAAAGCATGTCCTTCAGGATTGATTTTGATGGAAGTTTTGATTCACAAACTAAATGGGAGTTCATTGTCCAACTTGCCCATTTCACTGTTGGAAAATCTGAGAACAAGAGACAAACAGACTTGTTAAAATTCATTCATAGCTAAAGGCAGGGTCAGAATTGAACTAAGATTTCTTTAAATCATTAAGAGTATAACAATTGAATCAAACCAAATACCCCAGAAAGAATCCTAAATTCAATGTAGTTTCTATGTACAAGTGCTCTCTACAGATGAATTTAAGTAAAAGCCAATAACTCACAGACTTGTGAGTTCATGAGATACTGCAAGAATTAACATAGTTTCTAGATTCGTGGGTTAAATGATAGTGCTTAAAAGTATATATCTAGGCTGGGCTCGGTGGCTCAACCTGTAATCCCAGAGCTTTGGGAGGCCAAGGTGATGAGTGGATTGCCTGAGCCCACGTGTTCGAGACTAACCTGGGCAACTTGGGGAGACCTCGTCTCTACAATAAATCAAAAATTAGCCGGGCATGGTAGCACGTGCCTGTAGTTCCAGCTACTTGGAAGGCTGAGGTGGAAGGATCGTCGGAGTCCAGCAGGTCGAGGCTGCAGTGGCTGGAAGCGGCCACTGCACTCCAGTCTGGGTGATAGAGTGAGACTCCAACTCAAAAAAAAAAGTATATATCTATGTACTAATAGATATATTAGAGTTTGTGACTGTTACCATATTCAGAAAAAGGTTTTTGCAGATGGAATTAGATTAAAGATGTCAAGATGTGGAGATCATCCTAGGTGATCAAGGTGGACCCCAAATCTAGTGACAAGTGTCTTTATAAGACACACACATAAAAGGTGATCACTGAGGTATAGATTGGAATGATATTGCCACAAGCAGAGGAGCACCTGAAAGCCACCAGAAGCTGGAAGAGACAAGGACGGGAATCTCCTCTAGATCCTCTAGAAGAAGTGTGGTCCTGCCAACACCTTAATTTCATATTTCTGGCCTCCAGAACTGGAAGACAATACATTTCTGTTGTTTTGAGCCACCAAATTTGTGGTGACTTGCTATAGCAGCCAAAGGAAACTAATACACGAGCTAGTAACAAGAATACAGTATATGCTCAAAAATATATATATAAGGTCCCATCTCCATCTTCCAGAATGCTCATTATGAAAGAACAACTGATGTCTTTATTCCTTTCCTTTTGTTTTTGCTTTGACCAGGTAGGAATAGTGATGGACAATGAGACATTTGACCTATGAGCTCCATCCTGGGCCTTATGATGTACTCTGATGTGCCTTTAGCAAGAATAATACAGAAATATTAGTAAAAATCCTCCCAAGAATAGGAGGGCAAAGGAAAGGAAGATGGAAAAACTAATATCAGCATGATTCTCTTTATTGAACTCGAGTATTAGGCAAATGAAGGTGTGTTGAGTCCTGGCTGGCTGTCTCGACTCTGTCACTAATTCACAGTGTGAGCACTGCTTGAAACTCCTTCTCAGTTTTCTCAACAATGTGAATATAGGGAGACATATAAGATGAAAAATAATTCACCTACTTATATAGACAATTGTTTTGTTACATATTCTTCCGTCCCCACTTCCCTTAGGTAATAGTCTTGTTTTCATTACTCTGGCATCCAAGGCCCTGCACAATCTCCCAATTCATTTCCCACTATTCCAATCCCTCACACATTATGCTTCTGCATCAGTGAATGGTTTTGCACTTAATACTGTTTTCCAACTCATAGATGGAATCTTCAGAGACAAATCAACAAGTAGTAGCAGAGGGCCTGCTATGGGTTCATCCTTATTTTTGCCCAGACTCCCTGTAAATCCTAAGCAAACACGTGCAATCCTAACTTCCAATAAACAAAAGAGATGTTTGTGGGAAACGTAGGGTCTTAATCACAAATTATACAACAAGTGAATTTTTGGAATGATATGATTTTCCACTTCATAGTTCAAATCCAATCAATCTGTATGATAATATGTCAAAGTAAGATGAAAATTTATGAGACATTTTTCCATTTTGCCAATATAGAAAACCAAGACCCAGAGAGGAAAGAGATGCCCAGCCACACATCATAAGTGAGTAGCAGAGAATGGACTTGGCCCAGAATGTCCTGAGTCATGTACCCTGCGGTCTTTTTCAACAGTGAGACCTTCCAATGACCACTGGTGGGGTACTCAATGTAATATAATATGTCTAGAGGAGATAAAGTGAGGTTATAAAGTTGCAAAACCAGTCTAGCCAACCAACACTGAGCCAACCAGCATTTTCTCCATTCTTTGGGACTAAGGGTGAAGAATAGAGAAGTATCAATTACTGTTAGCTGGGTTCCACTAGTACAATTCTTCTCAAAGGCAGGGATGGGAAAGTAATCCCCTAGGGCATTTGGCAATGTCTGAAGACAATTTTGGTTGTCACAAAGAGCAGGAAGTTGCTACTGGCATCTAGTGGGTAGAGGTCAAGAATGTTGTAAACATCCTACAATGCACAGAACGGTCCCCCACAACAAAGAATTCTCTAGCCCAAAATGTCAATAGAGTAGAGGTTAAGAACACTATACTGGTAGAATTTCCCTTTTACCAAGACAGTTTCTAATGGGATCAATATCCTGATAACCCATCTCTGCTAGAAATTAGGAAACACTCAAAGGTTTGTATATAGGCTTTCAGATACACAAAAAAAGCTCACTGTAGTCATCTCTACAGTAGTGAAAGAAACTAGTATTAATAGTGATCATCTGTGACAATATTAATTTTTAAAAATCTGCCTGGAAGGTCAATATTTGGATCTTTTAGGAATCACCACACTGTTTTCCACTGAGTCTGTACTAGTTTACACTCCCACCAGCAGTGTAGAAATGTTTCCTTTTCGCCGCATCCTCTCCAGCATCTGTTGTTTTTTGAATTATTGATGATGGCCATCCTGACTGGAGTTAGGTGTATCTCAGTGTAGTTTTAGCTTGCATTTCTTTGATGACTAGTGAGGCTGAGCACTTTTTCATGCCCCTGTTGCGAGAAAACAGAGAGACCGTGACACCAAGGCTATCTTAGGAAGCAGCATTTTATTAGCACCAGTGTGACTCAGTGGGCTAATGCTCCAAGGCTGAGCAACCCAGAGAAAGAGGAGAGGGGTTTTATATGTTAGTTTAGGTAAGGGAGGGGGTCGGGTTGTATGGCTATACATTTTTCTTTGGAATTTGCAAAGTTGTATGTAGCAAAACCAGATTTCCAAAGAACAAATTGTTTCCAGGATATACATGACAAGCAGGGGTTGTAAACTGATAACATCACAAAGAGAGGATAGGGGGGTGGTAAGGTTGTGAATTGATTACTATCTTGCACTTACAGGAAAATGGCTTGTGGCTATTTGGTTTTCTCACATCCCATGTCTAGCAGATTTAGAGCTTGCAGGTTGATTTTTTAAAAAGAGTAATTTTAACTGTTTTTAGTCCCTCTCTGCCACATCCCTACTGGGAATATACCCAGAATAACTCAAATCACTCTATGAAAAAGATACCTGCACACATATATTTATCGCAGCATTGTTCACAGGAGTAAGAACATGGAACCAACTGTGCTGCCCATTAAAAGAGGACTGGATTTCTAAAATGTGGTACATATACACAATAGAATATTACACAGCCATAAAGAAGGACAAAATCATGAACTTCACAGCAACCTGGATGGAAAAAAAAGAACTGAGTATTACATGCTGTCACCCATAAGCGGACCTTGAACAATTATCATAATACTATAAGAAAAGTATTGGCAGTAGCAGGAAACTGCCCTGGTGGGGAGGGTGGGGAGGCAGGACTGGCAGTAGTAGGAATCTGCTGGGGGATGGGGGACACACCTCATCAACATGAATACCTGCATAATGAACATTTGTATACCTAACCCTGAATTGTACCCCATACCTTTAAAATAAAAAAATTAAAAGAGAAAAAAAAACTGCCCAGTATCTTTTTTCCTCTTTATCTCTTCTTCTGGCAAATTATTCATCTGTCCCATATTAAACAGAAAGAGTTGTGACCAAGGCCTAAACAATTTGAGCATCTAGTGTTGGACCCAATGACCAACCCAAGGTTGGATAGGAGATTAAACCAGTGTCCATGATAATCGGGAGATCTTCTCTTTTTTGCTGGCTTAGGATGTTGAAATGATATGAAGCTGGGTTCTTGGTGCCATCTTTCTCATTACATGAAAAAGGCCTGTGTGGAGGAGGAAAGAATACAGCCATCAAAAATGACAAACAGTTATGTTCCAGTTATAATGACTACCGGTTTGTATCCCCAAAGTCCTGATTCTTAAGGTTCTTGCTTCAAATCTGCAAGCTACCCTAAAATCCAGTTGCAAGAGCCAACAAATCCTCTTTTTTTGGCAAAAGCTGATTTGAGTTGAATTTTTGTCACTTGTAGTGGAAAGAGTTCCAACTAATAAACTCACATTTATAGACCATTTGAGAGTTAGTTAAGTGTTTTCACATTTGTGATCTTATTTGTGCCTCACAAAAAGCCTATGCTATTTCTATCTAGGAGGAAGCATTGTCTCATTGGCATGTATGAAAACTAAAACCCAAAGTGACCATCCCAAACCCATCACCATGATGTTAAAAATGGTGGAAACTCTTCATAGGAAAACAAAAGTATATTCTTAGAGTCAAATAACACAGTGGAATGTAGTAGAACAAAAATCATTGAATAATAAACACATACAGAGTGCTTGCTATCTACCAAGATCTGCTTAAGTGCTTTGTATACATCAACTCATAAATCCTCATGACAATTTATGGTAATTGGTACAATTATTTTCTCCATTTTACAGGTGAAAAATAAAAACATTTGAGTAAATGGCTCAAGGTCCTTTAGATAATGACAGAACCAGGATCCAAACTCAAAGCCCTGGTGCTCAACCACTGCACCATACTGAGGCTAAGAGTAGCCATGTAATTTGATCCAAATCATCCCCACATAAGGCTAGGATGGGGTAGAACCAAGATATTAATCCTAATCTGTCTTTCTTTTAAAGTGGCACACAGTACCCCCTCCCATTCTCGACAGTGGCAGGATTAAACTAAATTAAGTATTTAAATGCCAGTGTTTAAACCCAAATCTTTATACTCTAAGACTAATGCTAATGTCCTCTTAGACATCCATTTAATACATATTTAATGAACACTTACTATATATCAAACACTTTGGAAAACTGTTTGGAATGAAGAATGGGGATGATGCCCATTGAGACTTATTGAATTGCAAATCTATTCTTATCCTTGAAGAAGATGAGATTCATACTCAAACATAGCTTAGGGATATAGGAGCTTGAGAAGGAGAATCATCTGCCTGTTATTGGGGAAAGACAAGAAACCTTCCTTCACCAGCTCCAGAAGCAAAGTTAGAAATATGCTGGTTCACAGTTCATAGCAAAAGTTATATCTGTCATACCCAAATCCCTTTTGTTCCAAGAACACATGTGGTAAGGATGGTGAGGACTTGTTTATGACATGGCTTACTAGTAGTAAATGTGGGCTGAGAGATAGTCCTCTGTCCCCTTTTATGTTCTGCCACTGGAGAAAAAAAAGAGAATAAAAAAAGAAGAAAATTTTGAGTCAAAGAAAGTTTTGAGTCCAACAGATGGTTTTCACAGAAATGAAAAAACTATTGGTATGTTGGCAGAGAAAGGCAAAATATTTAAGGATAAAATTCATTTTACAATCTTTTGAAATATGATATGAAAGAAATAAATACAAAATAAGGATCATTTCAAAGGCTTTTACAAATTTCAAAACGTTTATTTCTCAAGATTTTTTAATTTGATGATATGTAGTCTCAGGAAGTTTGTATCCATCTCTGATAGCTTCACACTATAACCCGTCACCTTGATTTCAAGATTGAACAGAAGGAATATTACACACAAACACACATAAAGCCCAAAGGCCAGTTTTACAGGGTAGGAGAATTTCTGAAGTTTAAGAAGACTAACAGAAGCAACCTTGGCTTGAAGGGGGTATTTGTCAATTTTAAGGACAGACGTTTGCTTGTTAATGGAAAGAAGGTGCTAATGAAAAGAGTTTGATAAAAGCAACTCCTTGAGTTGAAATTATTTCTCCCTAAAGACTAGATATTAGTTTGTCCCTCTAAAATAAGGTGAGTACATTGTAACTCAGAGGACAAAATTATTTACTCAAGGTTAAGCAACAAGTAATCGGTACAACTGGGAGGATGAGTTTTTCACATACTCAAATTCGTTGTTTCTAAAGCCTAATATATTGTCTTTCCCCAAAATGGTGCCTCCTTGTGTGTTCCCTGTTTTGGTGGTTGACAGCATTGTCCACCAGTCAGGACATGAGATTTGGAATGTCTCACCTCCCTCATTCAATCTATTACCAACTCTCAGAGGCCCTAGTTCCATACTCTCTTTGACACCCCTCAATAGTCTTGGCCCCTGTCTACCTAAGTTATTGTTAATGCCACCAATCTGGCAGCTCTCTCACCATCTTATTCCCTCCCTCATACAGCCACCAGACCTGAATAAAACATAAATTCTACAGTGCCACTTGCCTGCTCAGAGCCCTTTAATATCTCCACATTACCAACAGAATAAAGTGTAAGCTTCTGTCTGACCACAAAACTCTATTTCTTCTGGTACTGCCTCACCTCCTCAGCTCCTTTCTCTCTCTCTCTCTATCTCTCTCTCTCTCTCTCCCTCTCTCCCTTGTTACACTCTAGATCACAAATTGCTTTAGTGTCTCCTGATGTCCTATGATGTTTTTCATCTCTGGGCCCTTGCTCAGGCTGTTCCTCCACCTGAACTGCTATGCCTTATGCTCTTTCTCCATGAATAACTCCTCCTCATTCATTAAGACTCAGCTTATTCATCTTTTCTATTATGTATGTGTTTTCCAGAAAGCTTCCTCCGAAGCCCTACATGCCATACCTTGAGGGTCCAATATATGCCTGTGTTTCTCCTCACGTTTAGCATGTTGATTAGCCTGATCTCTTTATGCATCTGTCTCTTCAACCAGATTGTTAGCAAAGGCAGCAATGACCCTGCTCTAGAACAAATGCTTCTAACAGAAAAAACCCGCAATGAGATTTCCTGTCACCTCCTTTACATAACACTGCCATTGTCTCACTGGTTAAGTCTCTCTGGTGCTTGAAGTTAACAATGACAAGGCATTATCTATGTGAATGGAAAAATGGAAAATAAACTGATAGGAACACCTCATCAACTAGCATGTACTTTAAGTATGTCTTTCCTAAAGTTGTTTCGAGAGAATAATTGCCAAACAAGAATCTTACTGGCACTTGCATTTTTCTAAATCTCTTTGCCTGTCATTTCTCAAGTAAGAGTTTTATATATAAAATGTCAAATTCGTTTTACAAGAACTTTTTTTTACCCTTTTTGGTTTTGACTTTCTACTGCTGAACAAATAAAATGAAAACTCCTTAGCTGGGTTTCAAAGATCTGCATAATCTGACTCAAGACTACCTTCCTAGTCCTATAATCTACCATTCTCTCCTTAGGAATACTCTCATATTGTCCCAGCCCGGTGCTTTTTATTCCAGTCTTCACTTCATTTTCCTCTTACACATACAAAAATCATAGATGTGTGCAGGGGTAAGGTTGAAGGGGAGATATCAGTCCATAGTTAGAATTTATCTGATAATAATATCACTCTTTTCTTTCTATAAAAAACAGAGAAATAATTCTCCTCTAAATAACTTTTTTTAGATCTTTCCCTAATACCCCTTTTTATCATGAAATTCATTATATGGCTCAGGCCAGACTTATATGTGTAGGAAGACAAGACCCACTCTCACTTGAGAAAAGACAACTAAGATTTACTCTGTCCTATTGTGTGCCAAATGTAGCACATAGTTTATGTCATTAACCTTTCTAGCAATCCTTGGAGATAGACATTAGTCCTCTATTCAAGTAGAGGAAACCAAGGCTCAGAGGAATAAAGTAGCTAAATATTTTCAAATTAGAGTCAAGATTTAAATATAATCACTCGAATCCAAAAACCCATTTTCCCTCTAATATTGGATCAATAAGGTGTAAATGAAAATGAGTTCTTGAAGTATCTAAAGCTTAAGCAGCCACAAATTTCACTATCATTGTTATCACAAGGTGCACTTTACATTGTAGGATCCTAGGAGAAGAGTATATCAGTTATAAAGAAATCCAGAGCCGGGCTCGGTGGCTCAGCCTGTAATCCCGCGCTTTGGGAGGCTGAGGAGAATGGATTACCTGAGCCCGTGGGTTCGAGACCCGCCTGGGCAACTTGGCGAGACCTCATCTCTACAATAAATTAAAAAATTAGCCGGGCGTGGTAGCGCGCGCCTGTAGTTCCAGCTACTTGGAAGGCTGAGGCGGAAGGATCGCCGGAGCCCAGCAGGTCGAGAGGCTGCGGTGGCTGGGAGTGGCTACTGCACTTCAGTCTGAGCGACGGAGTGAGACTCCAACTCAAAAAAAAAAAAGAAATCCAGGAACTCTATCGAGCATCAGAATTAAAGGATTAAAAAAAGCAGTGGAAAGTAAAGGAAAAACAGAATGACAGAATGGAGTCTGAGAGTGGGCTGTGTTAAGAAACAGTGTCCTCTTCCTAAGGAAGGAGCAACACGTGGAACACTGCAGCCCCAACAACAGGGTGCGGCTGCACACAGTGAGGGGTTTGGCAGGGAGGCCTGAAAAGCTGAAGACTTTAGAGCAAATGGCCGATTCCGAGTATCTGAGCCATGGAGGCATCTGGCCCAAAGGACATTCTTGGAACTGGGGACTGCAGAAGAAGGCAGAAATAAGTAAAAACCAAAATAAATCATGGGCTCCATGTGTCGGGGCTCGCAGGAATGCTTTGACTTTGGAGCCACTTTTTACATTGGCACCAGGATTTTTCCACAGAAGTCCAATCCCAAGTTGCAATTTCTTACTCAAGAGTTATTAGGAATCATGTTGGAAACAGGTTACAAAACAAGGAGACTGTATTTCACCACATTACCTTGGAGGCCAAATCTACTTAATCTTTTATTTGTTTTTTGTTTTTGTTTTTGTTTTTTTACTGGAAGAGCATATGTCAGCTATTTGTCCAGTGTCTCTTAGCCTTAAAGATCCACATCCCCATCTATACTACACTTCCCACCCCCTTGCTGGCTCACTTCCCATTAGAGACCTGCAACAAGAGAAACTGACAGGGAACTAGAAGTTGGCAAGATGAAGAGAAGTCTTCCTATTCCAAATCCTAATAGATGCCTCCAGAAGAAAACACAGCGATGGTTTCAGCCTCTAACTTTCTTCTGCATTCTCAGCACCCACAGCACGATGCCTCACTAAAGACCAGCACCATCAGGCCCACCAAGTCTGAGCTCAAGTGTTCAGTTCACATCTCAGAGTTCTGAGCTCTGGCATTAGTGTGCCTTCACGTAGAATGGGCACTTTCCAGGATGTCTAAGGCCTGACTATAGGGCACTCCCACCCAGAGGCTGAAGCACAATTATTTATTATAAGACACATGTACCCTCCAGAAGTTATAAAAATCAGCCATGCAGTGTTTCTCCTCTGTGCTTTCAAGATCTCCTAACACCACCTTCCTCTTTTTGTTCTCCCAGTCTGAGGGAAGTAGGTCCTTCCTGCAGTTACTAATGTCAGGATTAGCTCAGCATCTCCTGTTGCTACATCAGCTTTCTGATACATGTGTAGTCAATTCCCTATGTTAAGTCCTCTCTCTTTGAAATTCATGGTGTTTTCTCTATTTTCCTGACTGGAACCTGATAGATATAGAAAGCATCCATATCTTAAATGCAGGCTTGTCAAATCTCTTGCAAGGACAATTATATACAATTAAAATATTTTAACTGCTAAAGGAAGAAAACTATCCTATCAAGTTGTCATCTCTGTCAACAACAAGAGAAAATACTCTAGCCCCATAGGTGCAAAAGCTCTGTTTCTTCATTGGTTCTTAAATGAACTTGATCTTGTCCTCAGAAATATACCAGACAAAAATGTCTAAGGCTCGAGGGACACAATTTTGAATAAATCATAATCTCTACTCCTCAGGGAGCCTATAATTATGGGAAAAGAGCTCAGCTATTATGCCATATGGGAGGAATATACTAGATCAACTAAAGGCCAAAGAAAAGCAGAGAAAGAAGCCTGCAAACTTGGCAGAGAAAGCACCACCTTATCTGAGTCTTGAAGGAAGTATCAGTCTTGTTGTTGTTATTGTTTCTCAATTAGAAGAAGCAGATATCAACTTTGAATTACTTGGCGGGCGGGAAGCATATGCTGGGAGATTATGAGTAAGCTCTTAGAATCAGGAGAGAAGACTGGAAGAGATTTTAAATAGATGGAAACTAGGTAGATGGGAGCAGAAATGGCCTAATAACCTGGAGCCAGATGCACAGCTGGAATGAACGAATCCAGACAATGTATGCACTCTCCTGGAAAAAGTCCAATTGGCCTAGTTTGAGTCAATGCCCATTTCATGGCTATACCAAATGGATAAGAGGAAGGATGAGCAGGGCATCCCTGCTAACAATGGGGAGATATAATTCCCTAAAGATAAATTAGGAAGTTCTGGGAAGAAGGAATAGATGATAAGTATGCTGAAAAAGAATAGGGTTGGGAGAAATAAAACAGAGAAGTGTTCATGGCAAAAATGAGTGAGAGTCCTCTAGTTAGAGAAAAATAGGGTGGTCATTGCAGACAGACAGAGTAGCATTAATAAAGTTTTTGTGGTGAGAAAGACTCAGCAAGGGAACCGAAACTCCTGAGGCCACAAAGTGGAGTTGAGATTGCAGATGAAAGCAGGAACTGAAGGATCAAAGATTACAGGCATGTGAAGTCTACAAGATCCAAGGCAGGATTCTCAGCAGTTCACCTACCTCTTGAGGTTGTACAAGTATGTGTATTTGTCTGTTTTTTTTTTTTTTCTCCCAGCAAAACATTTCCAACATTGCAATCTTAACAAGAAAATTTTCAGTGAAATAGAGGGGACAGAACCTGACTGGAGTGGGCTACAGAAAGAAAGGGCAGTAAGGAGGTGAGACTAGGGAGAGAAAAAACTGTATTATTAAGTACCAGTTACCGGCATAAGCCAAGGTTGGATAAGAGTTCAGGAAGGTCAGGTTTCAGTGGAAGCCCTAAAAAGAGGATGTGGCACTGAAGAGAATGTGAACAATACACCCCTTGTCATCAGTGTCCTTTCTATTTATCATACATGGAGGCAGGCTAGCCTCAGCAGCAGAGCAAACACTTTGTAAAAAATCTTAAAAATGAAACATGAGTTTCCATAAACTCCCTAAACTTTAGACTGCTCCAGGCTAACAAGTTTTTTTTTCTTTCACTTGTGTCCCAAATGTCTAATATTAGATAGGACCTCAAAGAAGCCTTTGGAATAAATTAATTAACTAATTGAATGATAAACTGAACCAAAGATTGTTTAGAATGTACTGATAATTATTATAAGTTACCAAAACATTACATGTTATGAAGACATATGTATTTGAACAGAAGTAAGCTACTTTGATAACTGTTCTCCAACTTGCTTTTTCTGCTTAATATACTGTGGGTACCTTTTTCTGACAGTTTAGCATGGCTTTAAATCAAAAAATTTAAAAACCAGAGAGGACTCTTGACTTAAGATTATACTACATTTCACCACATATCTGAACCACCCTACAGCTCAGTAAATCAATGCTCAAAAAGGTGAAATGATTTTCCCAATGTTACGCAGTGACTTGATAGCAAGACTAGGTCCTCCTGTCAGATGTCCTGACTTCCCCCTGAGGCCTCTGATGTCTGTCCCCATGAATGCTGGGAAAGAAAGCATGATTGCTTGTGACCACACAAGACCTAGACTCTGTGAAAGGTGAGCAAGCCCCTTCCCAAAGGTGTGTGGAAAAGTGCTCGCTATGGCAGCAGTTTTCACACAGAGCTTTTTGGAGGGAACTGAGAAGACGACAAAGCTGCTGGTTTATCTGAACAGTCAGCTTTAACTTGCCTAAAAAAAATGTGAAGCTTTCATTTGTCCAAAGAGTTCTGGCTGCTGTTTCTCTTCCTAAAATCCATTGCAGTGATCTCTGAGGATGCTAAAAGAGTAGTAAGGTGAGTCAGCAGAGGTTAGATAGTGAATCAAGGAGAAAACAACCAACGTATCAAGTTGATTACCACTGAGACTGTAGATGACTACCTATGGAAATAAGACCCAAGCCCTGGCAGGTACCTAAAGACGAGAGAGGAGAGAACCTGGCACCAGTATACTCAGAGATGTATCCAACACCCTTTCTTTCAAAACACAAATCACCAACAAGTCATGAATATCCTCCATTTCTTTCCCTTATCCAATTATGTGCAGAACAGTGTTGTCAGAAAACACTACTATAGTCAGATGTTGGGTGGCCTTCTGAAGGGGGCAGATCAACATTGGGGCCTGGCTGGGGCTGACACTGCCTCCAATCAGCCACTTCCCCATTGGGCACCTGGAACCAGATAATTAGTTTCTCCCCCACTTGTGAGGCCAGACCTCTGACTGTGACCTCTTTCATGAGGAGCCAGAAAGGGACTTATTAATTTGAGAAAGGCTAATAAAATTATCAGAAGATTCTTGTACATTTCCCACTGCATGGAATACAGCCATGATACAGTGGAAAAAGCAGAAACTCTAGAGTTAAGACAAAACACTCTGTGCTTCAATTTCCATATCCATAAAAACAGATTAGCATTTACTCCTATTAAGGGCTTTTGTGAGAGTAAGAGAAAAAAAATTACATAAAATGACAACACCTAGTAGGCACTTGGTTAATGATCCTCCCTTCTCCTCCTTGAAAGAATTAACCTAGAAGCTGGCACAGTGACTACCTAGAAAGCATGTCATTTTTTTTGCAAAATAATAAATAATTTATTATGAGTTTTTATCATTGTTCAAATGCTCACAACTGAACTAGGTACCACAAATGCTGCTATGTACAGGTTAAAGATTTTGCCCCTTAAAAAACAAAGTTAAGGGGAGAATGACTCGTTGAGAGACAATAAGACTTCAGCATCATGAATATTTAGATCTGGAGGGTTGAAACTACTAAGGGAACACAGGTGACGGTGTCTTCTCCAGGGTCAAGGAAGGCTTCCTGGAGGGAATGATGTTTAAATGAGGAGCTGTAGCATACATAAGAGTTAGTCACCTGAAAAGGAAGAAAAGACAAGTGAGAGATGTTCAAGCATTTGCTCATTCATTCATTCAACAAACAAGTCCTAAGTATCTAATATGTTCTAAGAACTATTCTAAATACTGAAGATAGAGTATTGAACAAGACAGACAATGTATTTAATCTTTTGGAGTCAACAGTCCTGCTTGTTTACCTCTAATAAATTATCAACAAAATATCAGAAAGTTATTCATGCCATGAAGTAAATAAAGCAGAGTTTAATGGACAGAAGCTACTTTAGATTTCATGCTTAAAGAAGACCTCTCCAAGGAAATCCCACTTTGTTTGAAACCTGAGAGAAGAGCAGAAGCCAGCCAGGCAGTGATGTGGACCAATAACATGCAGATAGAGACTGTGGAAGCCATTTTGTACAAGAGTCGTCCTGTGCTAACCTCCCACTGACCCATGAACAGTCTACCATCAAGGTCCAACATTAACCAGTCAGAACTTCCTTATTTGCAAGACAGGAACCCTAATGCATGACAGGAATCCTAAAACTCACCCTAACTGAAGAGAAAGCAAAACTCTACTGGGAAGACACTTCAGGCCACTGGTTCAGTGCAGACAACTCCCTTATCGCTCTTCTACCTGTTGTCTCCCTTGCAGCGTACTCAATAAACTTGTTTTCCTACTCTAATCTGACTTAGGCAAATTATTTCACCACCTGCCACTTTGGCTTCTGGTCACCACCCAGTGTGAAGTTCTTACATTTAGAATAAGTATGGCATATTCTGGGCATAAAAATAAGGGACTGTGGCTGTCACAGGGAGTTCAAGGAGGACATCAAATGGTGGGAAGAAGGAAGGCAGGGCCAGCTCCCATAAAGTCAAGTAGGAAGGGTGAGATGCTTGAATTTTATTCTAAATATGTTGGGAGGCCCTTGAGGTTTTAGCAGGGGAGAGTTGTGGTCTGGTTTACCTATATAAGGATCACTCATGTTCTTGTGAGAGAATAAAATAGCAACATGTGCAAAAGCTCCAAATGAGAGAAGACATGAACTTGTGAAAAGGAAGGGAGGGAGGGAAGGTGGGAGGGAGGGAGGGAGGGAGGGAGGGAGGGAGGCAGAAAGGGAAGGAAAAAAGGGAGGGATAAAAGAAAGGAAGAAAGAACAAAAACGAAAGGAAAGGAATGAAAAGGGAAGAGAAGGAAAGGAGGAAGAAAGGGAGGGTAGGAGAAAGATAATTATTTATTCCATCTGGAGAAAGGATTTTTAATAAATGGGCATCCAGAGATGATCCTGAAGAGGATGGCTGCCCTCTGACTCCAGGGACTTGGGTGCTGTCTTACAGATTTGGACTTTAATCCAATGGTAATGGATGCTATGGAAGCATTTACAGAGGGAAGTCAGATTTCTGTTTTAGAAGCACATCAGTGACAGAGATGACTCTACAAACTAGAGCTTGACTGAAAAACTTCTGCACTCAGCGGCTGAATTTCTGTTGTGTAAACAACATGTATGTACACGGAGGTGCACGCAGGTGAAAATGAGGGATCGGAGGAGGGTCTCTGCACTCATTAAATCAGAGAAGCTGGGTGTACACAGTTGTAGAAAAAGTCAAACACCCCACAGCAGGTCTCTAGGGGCAGCATATGGACCTCTCATGGCTCTCCTTGGCCAAGGATGTTCTGGGATGCCACATCCCCCTCAATAGGGTTTCTCAAAGAAGTCACAGAGTGTTCAGAGCTGGGAGAGTTGAGAGTGATTATTATCTCATCCAGGCCTATCATTTTACAGATTAAATTAGTCTCCTTATTCCCATCAGCCATATGGCTCTGAGGTTAGTTTCTCCAAGGCTCAGCCACAAAAGCTGGCTATTTTTTTTTAAGCCCAGAGATATTGCCTAAAATGACTGTCTCTGTCCCCACCACAAATAATCTGCTTTTGTTCCTCAGTCTGAAATGCCATGGGTTGTATTTTTGATTTCCCATGACAGGGCTTTCTCGTGCAGCAAGCCAGTCACCCACTGCCTGGTAGAATAGGGCTCTGCATGGCCCAGCAGTGGGGGAGGTAGTACCCCTTTTTCAATAAGTTCATTTAGGAAGCAGGTCTTGTCCCCAAGGACACAATTTCCTTCTGTGGCAATTCACTGTTGCCAGTGTTTGTTTGGGGATAAAATCCATGAGGCATTGTGTTCACATCTTTTATATTAATACGATCTCTTTATCTAGTGTTGGGAGCCATGGCTGTTG
Source organism: Tarsius wallacei (assembly GCA_963574415.1). Taxonomy (NCBI): domain Eukaryota; kingdom Metazoa; phylum Chordata; class Mammalia; order Primates; family Tarsiidae; genus Tarsius; species Tarsius wallacei. The sequence continues at coordinate 29,248 of CAUYQG010191760.1, forward strand.
GCACCCTAAAATTCACTGAAAAATCACTGGCATGAGATAAGATTAACAGAAGAAAATGCATACAAATGTTATTTAATGTGTATATGAGGCAGGTTAGCCAGTGTAGTTTAGACACAGAAGAGTTGCAGGCAGGTCTAAATTAAAATAGGGTAAGCATTCAGAGATTTTTCTTTTTTAGGTTAGGAAATATAGTTTATTTAAAAACTAAATTAGAACAAGATGGAGAAAGAGGAGATTCACCTCCCCAAGGTAGGGGAGGGGGCCAAAGCATAAGAAAACATAGCTCAAAGATCACATGGCCACACCATAGCTTAGCAAGGCAGTAGCCCAGACATTTTTCGTATCTGTACATGACCTTCACTTGACCAAACAGTCATATGAGACCTGACCACCTTGTGGTTTAGAGTATGGACCTAACAGTGCAATAAATCACATAAACAATAGGTAATTACCAAAAACACAGAAAAGATGTTCTAATGAAAGCCCATATCTAGTCAGACAGTAACTTTTATTATTTAAAAATCTTTGTGACCTTAAAAGGTTGAAAGATAGTAACCAAAAGTTGTGACCAGATACCTGCAGCCTTCCACTCTTAGCTTAAGCTTCATTGTAAAAGTATATAAAGCTTCTTGTCTGTTAGGTCATATTCCCAGCGGGGCCTCCAGAATGTTAGGTCAGGCCTGCTGGAGGTGTGGATGTCTGGTGTGCAATTTGGTGCCATGTGAAAGATGCAAAGAATTGCACAGAAGTTAGAAAATATGGTTCATTTAGAAAGTAAATTAGAGAGAGAGAAGAGAGAGGAGAAAAAGGAGATCCACCTCCCCAAGGTAGGGAAGAGGGGCCAAAGCCAGGAAACATGGTGACAGCCATAGCTTAAAGAACACTTGGCCACATCAGAGTCTAGTAAAGCTAGCTGCTCATGGTTAAATCTTTTTAATCCTTCCCTTTGATGAGGAAAGGTCATTAAGCTGATTGAGTAGTGGTTTGCTCCACATTATCATGAAGTGACAGGTAAGCGCAGGTACTGATGGCAGGTGATGGATAGCAGGCAGATGGGTGGGTTAGGTTAACTTGTGTCTTATGAGTGGAGGCAAATACTTGAAATAGAAAAGCTAATTCATACAAAACAAGCTGGGGAGGGGGGCTGTAAAACAATTCTAACAATTATCAATAGCCTTCTCTAATAAACTAGTTCTGTCCTTGGTTAGTGAGTAGAGGATAAGTTAAGTGAGCAGCTAGAAACACATGAGAGTTAGGCAATGTTAAAATGGTTGCTCATCAGGTATATGAAATCCATGTCATGTCCTTTAATTGCCAAAGGCAAGCACGCACTCTCTTTTAAGCACCCATGCTCTCCCATGAGCATGTCCTTTTCTTTCTAATAAACTATTTTTTAAAGTATACTTTGGATTTTTCTCTAGCACTCTTTTCTATGGCAAAATCAAGAACCCACAGAGCAACACACTGTGCTCCACATGGTATCATATACATTGGCACCTTCAGAATGAAGACCCAACTTCCCAATGAGGTACAGAAACTTAAATACTATCTTGTGGTTAAAGAAAGTTTGAGGGGTTGAATTCTGGGAAAACAGGTTACAAAAGGGGAAAGAAGAGGAATTCTATTGAGGGACAACACATAGTTAGGACAATGGATGGATGGAGGAAACAGAGAATGATTTTCAAATTGTTGTTTGTGGAAGCTGAATAAACTTGAGAGACAGGCACTATTTTGTAAAAGGGTTGGGCCAGGACTGATTATATTCTTCCTCTCCTTTTCTGATGACAGGTAGAGGAAGCATCTTGAGAGAGATAGTTGAGGGGGGAAGGTCAGAAAGGAAGAAAGCCACTATATTTTGGAATGAATTTCTTGCACCCCTATACTAGTCATCTACAAAACACTAAAAGTGTACCTACTAATTGCCAGCCACTCTGCTTGTCACTAATGTCACAACAATAATGATACAGCCCTGCCTTCGAAAGCCTGTGATTTAGTGATTTTTATTGAAATTAGAAAAACCTAAAACAAATATTAAAATCTTAAAATACATGAGCATCAACCTCAACTTTTCCTCAGAGATTCATAACATCTAACTAACATCTAACAAACTTTATACTACCCAAGAGAATACGTGCCATTTTAGCTTCTAAAGAACTAGAGTTTTACTTAATACACAAGTATCTCTTGAGCAGTATAATTTTTATGCTTGGTTACCAGCACATAGCTTAAATGCTCAGCAATTGCCTGTTGTAACATATATGGCAGATCTATCCAAGGGGAGTTGCAATGGGGAATTAAGTTTATGGGTAGGAATAAGGCTTACAACCCAATCTCATGTTAATCATCACTATCAGCCCCATGTTGTTAATAAAGGAACTGACGGTTAGAGAGTCAGAAACCTAACCAAGCTCAATCAAGCAGTAATTTCCACCATTCTCAACATTGTCATCACCATTACGAATACTATAGTAGTTAATTATTGTGTATTATTATAGTAGTAGAAGCTATTTATTTGTTTATTTAATGAACAGTCCAATGCCTGTTACGTATAAAACTCTGAATAAGACACAGTTCCTGCCATGAGGGAGCAGGACTGAAAAACAACTGAAGTACTAATATATTCTACAACATGAACTGACCTTGAAAAATGTGGGAAGTGAAAGAAGTCAGGTTCAAAAAGGCACACAGTGTATGATTCCATTTACATAAAATATCGAGAATGGGCAAAATCCACAGAAACAGAAAGTAGATTACTGGGTTATCAGATGTTGAGAGAAAGTACTATGGCAATGACTGCTAATGGGGATGGAATTTCCTTGTGGGTTAATGCAAATGTTCCAGAACTAGATAGCAATGGTGGTTGCACAACTTTGTCAATAGACTAAAACCCACCAAATTGTATAGTTTAAAAGGAAGAATTTTTAAAGATTTTTTTAAAAGATGGTGTGTGAACCATATTTCAATAAATCATGTTACTAAAATTTTAAAAGTAAGTGTGATAAATGTCACGGTAGAAAAGCTGTTGGGTGGTGTAGGGTACATAAGTGCTATGAAGAAAGCTTCAATTTTATTGAGAATCTATTATGTACTTATGTGTTTCATATGGTATTAAATGATTTTTTTTCCTCTCTCACTTAACCTTAACAACAGCACTCATTATTTCATTCATTCAGCAATGATTGGTGGGGGCTGGGAGGGGGGCTCAAAATGTGCTTGGGTATATGGCTCTTAACAGAAACCAAGTTTTCTGGCCTCACAGGGCCTCTATTCCACTGAGGAGAGGGTGACAGGTATACTAAAGAAAAATGAAACAGAATCAAGGATCACAAAGTGAAGATGACTGGGGAGTTGAGGAGTCTTTGTGTGTGTGTGTGTATGTGTGTGTGTGTTGGTCAAGGAACTCATATCTGGGGACTCATACCTGAGCAAAGACTTCAATGAAGCAAGAGAATGAGCCATGTGAAAATCTGTCATATGAAAGTTTCCAACAGAAGGGATAAAAGTTCTGGGGTAGGAGTGAGTTTGTCACGTTTAAGTAGCAGCATAAAAGTCTGCCTTGCTGGAGCAGAGAAAATGAGAAGAGTGGCAGAAGGTAAGCTCAGAGAAAGAGACAGGTCAGATGCCGCTTGGGAGTTTATAAGACATGGTCATGGCTTTGGATCCTATCCCACTTTTGAAGGAAATCTGTGAGAGAGTTTAGAGAGAGGTGTTGATTTATGTTTTTAAAAGATTACTCTTAGAATTATGGTGAAAAGACTACAGAGAAACAAGAACAAGAGCAAGAAGGTATCAACTGGAAGAAAAATATCTGTAGTTTAAGGATTATATAAAGACTTGACCTTTCATTTCACTCCGTGATACAAAAGTGACAGAAGGTGGCAAAAAATAGTCAGTTCTGGATATGTTTCAATAGTAGGTCTTATGAATGGAGTGGATGTGAGAACTGAGGAAAGTAAACAACCAGATAAAGCTGGTTGACCCACCAGGTCCTGTTAAGGGAGAAATCAGAGGAAGAGCAAGTTTTGGGGTAGCAGAAATCAGGAAGTCTGTTTGGTAGAGGTTAACCACTTATTAGACATCCAAGTGGAGATAAAGAGGAGACACAGATAAAGGTTTAGAACTCAGAGAAGATATCCATGCTAGAGACTAAACTTGGGGCAACAACATATAAGTAATATTTACAGCCATAGGACTGGATGAAAATACCTAAGAAACCAGAAGAAAGAATAGAGGAAAAGGAATGAAAAAGCAGGGGAGAGGTGGATAAAATCCCTGGAAACTCTATGACTCAGTGGTCAAGCAGAAGAATAAAGGCCAAGGATATATTCTAGAAGGAAATACTAGAATATTAGGAGAGAAAGAGAAACGAGCGACGTTCCTTCGACAAAGTGAAGAAACTGTTTCAAGAAGAAAACCATGATTATTAGGATCAAATAGTTCTGAGAAGTTGAATAAATGAGGAGAAGAGATGAACCATTGCATTTGGCACCATAGAGGTCATTCCTGAGAATGAGAGATGGGATTAGGTTACTGGAGTTTGAAAACAGTGGGAAAAAGTGTGACATAGTCATGCTGGAAATTTGGAGCAGGGGTCACTTGGGTAAATATAGACAGATTGCCTGAGGATGCTGAGGGTTCATTTTAGATGCTTGTCTTATATTTAAAGTGAGATTTTCAGCAGCATTGTGTTTTCTAACCTCTGGTGTAAATGAAAGGAGATGGCCAGAGGTAGAATGCTTGAAATCGAAATCTTGAAAATATGCAGTGATTGTTAACAGCAAAATTCAGGGTTTAACCATGTGAGTAGACATTTGAGTGGCCACTGTGATAACAGAAGTAGCATTGAAAGGAAAGGCAATAATGCAGGAGCCGAACTGTTCAACGAATCTGGAAAAGCACTTCGAAGATGATCTTAAGAGAAATAGCTAGCCTGATGAAATAAAGCAACCATATATATATATATATATATATATTTTTTTTTCCTCTTTAAGAAAGAAGAGAATTGTGGAAGCGGTAAAGAAGATCCCCAAACTTGGGGCACCAGGGACATTAAAAAACAATCATTTGAGTGAACATTTGAATGTGCTTTAGGACCTCTAGTCTGCCATTATCACTTAGGAAAAGAAAGACAAAAGGAAATATTAAAGAGTTTGAGGTTACAGATAAGAGATGATGCATTTGAGAGGACAAAGTAAAGACATTGAGGGGAGATGAGGGAAGAGTGGGAGGTAGTTCAATTTAGGAGCTACACAGTCACACAGGAGTGAACCTAAATGACAGTGAAAATGTCTCACACTCTGAATTTATTGTTGGGATTCATCTCTTAGGTTATTTGTTGAGGTAGTGCCAAACAGGAATGCTAAGACAGTAAGTTGAGCCCTTGGTCTTACAATTGAAACATGAAATTCTGCTGTCTTCAAATCTGTCAGTGGCAGTGCCTGATCCTGAGCCCTACCAAGTGCATGTGAGCTCAAGAAGCCTTCTTAACAGACTGCACAAGATGGTGTAACTGTGAGTGGAAGCATTGGTCTTAACAAGAGCCCTGACCCCCAGGGTCATTAAACCCATTTGACAGATAAAGAAACAGATCTTCAGATGTTCGGTAAGTTCAGATAATTCTTATGGGTTGAAACTAGTCCCTCTGATTCAAACTTCAGAGCTAATCAAACTTAATCAGTCTTTCACTTCAATCCATAAATGGCTGAAATTGCAACCCCCAACTCCAGCCTAGTCCAGTCCCTTAGTCTCACTAAGAAGCTCCATTCTTGCTCTTATCCTCCCTAAGAACACTGGACAGTCTCCTGTTGCCATGACAAACATGACCATGAGGCACCCCTGACAAAGGGCTACTGTGCCCTCTGACAAAATCTCTACTCACAATGTCTGATTACCACATGCAAACCCGGCTTGGACAGGCTCCCTGAAAATCATTTGGCTGCCTTCATGAGTAAGGCTTTTTTTTTTTTCTTTTCATTTAGCATTTTCTTCTATTACCAAAGAAGGGCAGATTTCCATACTCTGGTCCTCACTGACACTCCCTCAGAGACTTTACTTTGCTGAAATCAGTTCATTTTTTCCACAAATCTGTTTTCCTGGCCATATAACACCAGCCTTCCTCATCCTCCTTTCTGTGGCTAAGGGAAGATACAAAAATGGGTCATAAGAAAGCAACAGGAGGTAGTAAGAAATAGTTCGGATTATGGTTTGAAGGCAGAGCTGACAGGTCCTTTTGATGGAGTGGATGTGGGAAGAGAGGCAGGTGAGCAGTCAGAAGGAAAGGGTCACATCCTGATAGGGGTAAGAGGGCAGGTGGTGGAGGGGCAAGTTTGGGATGTAGACATTAAATGCCTTCTAAGTTTGTTTTATTTATTCAGCATCCAAGTGGGAATGTACAATGGAAACTCCAAATGTCTGGAGCTCAGAACATCATGTGAATAAATGGCAGTCATTCTCAACATCGACACTATTAAAAATTTGGGCTGGATAATTCTTAGCTGTGGGGAGCTCCTCTGCATATTGTAAGATGTTTAGCAATACTCCTGGCCTTTACCAGTAGCATTATTTCCTCACCACATGCCCCCCCTCCCCAGTTGTGACAACCAAAAAATGTCTCCAGACATTGCCAAATGTCCCTTGGTGGCAAAGTCTCTCCCAGTAGATAACCACAGACCTAGTGATAACCAGGGCTATTCATTTGCTATAGAAGCTTGCGGACCTATTTCTATACTCTTACCTGTAGATATTAGCGATAGAACATCTTCCTTTTTCTTTTTCACATATGTACTCTTATGTTATATGAATCAGTTTTTAACTTGTTTATTTCACATAGAATACCTAAACATACATAGGAAGCTGCCATTTAAAAAAATATGGCATAGCATTCTGTGATTTGAATATCTACATCTATAGATTCAGTTTATCTATATCTATATTATTGAAACTTTAGTTAGCTTGTTGTTGTTGTTGTTGTTGTTTTAGTATTGCAAATAAATTTACAATGAATGTCCTAACATATAAGTTATTATCTTTATCTCCCAAAGAAAAATTAAAATTGTTGGTCACAATTATGTGCATTTTCAAACTTAATAGATTGCCTCTGGTAGGTGGTTTATTTTCAAATGTGCAATAATTCCTTCCTGTATGCAGTCTTCTTGGTTATTTGGCTTTGTAATTCCTCCATCTATTTCTCCACCTTTTCACTTTGGGCTGACTCTGTGACTCACTTTGATCAATGAATCCAACATAGTGCAGAGTCAGGAGCATGGAGTTGCCTTAGACACCATCTTACCCTTAAGGCTTTGCAGGATTGAACCAAGGGTCAGTCAAGTACATATAAGATGAAGCATCAAGGAGGTGACTCAGGAGAGCAAGGGCATTAAAATGTTTCCCAGGGGAAGTCAGATCTTGCAGGTTGGGTGGAAGATTGTTGATCGGGCATGTTGAAGGATCATATACAACAGAAACCCTCAGTTTTGGCTTCTAGAGCAGAATTGATTAATCCTGGAAACTCTGGCCCTCCTCCTCATGGAAAAATTACAGAGAAAGCTGTCAGGTTCTGAACATCTGCCAGTGCAGTGAGGTGGACAAGGCAAGGTTATGCGTTAATTTCCCGTGCCACTCTACAAGCCCATGAAAGTACGGGTCTATTAAAAATACATGATTTGGCCATTGCCTTGCTAAGCTATGGTGTGGTCATGTGCCCTTTGAGCTATGGCTGGACCATGCTTCCTGGCTTTGGCCCCCTCCCCTACTTTGGGGAGGTCAATCTCCTCTTTCTCATTCTCTCTCTCTCCAATATACTTTCTAAATAAGCTATATTTTCTGATTTGAAAATATATACATATATGATTTTTTTTCAGAACATAAATGATATCTCAGATAATCGGCTTAAGCAGGCATTAAAGGGACACATTTCTTCTGGGATAAAGAATATTGGAGGCAGTTGGTTTTGGCTTTGGGTCAAATCAGAGGGCGGGGGGCAAAGTCTTGAGACGCTTTGGGAAACAAATTTGGAAGCTTCATTTTTCTCCCTCTCCTCTGCTGTGCCAGGACGTCTCCTTTGACATCTGAAATATCCTGTTGAGCTATTCAACTTTTTTTTTTTCCTGAACTAATGCTCAGCAACACTGTAGTTTCAATCAGTGAAGTGGCTGGTAAACCTCTGTTTTCTTTGCTCCCACCCTCTCCTCACCCATCTCTTTTTTTGCCCCCCTTTTTCCTTTCCCTTTAGGGTTGTTTTCAATAAAAAAGAAGTCGTTCTCTAAGGAGCACAAAGAATCTCGTTAATAGTTTAGTTATTTTTGAGATTAATAACAGCAAGTCTACCCTGTATTCCTGGAGCAAACTTCCATGTGCATGACATAAGGAAATACGTGTTAAGACATTCATTGCAAAATTGTTTGAAGTACAAAAAAAAAAAAAAGGAAAAAGGTAACAAGCAAGCTAAAGGTCCAACAACACAGATATAGATAAATAAACTGTGATAAATCCCTACTACAGAATACTATGCCATATAACAAAAACTAAAGAAAAACCTGACAGCTTCCTGTGTACCAAACACATAGACGTGAAATGAGCAAGTTAAAATATACATATAACATAACAGTTTATATATGAAAAAGAAAAAAGAGCATGTTCTTTGGTGAATATGTCTACAGGTAGATGTAGAAATAGATTTCGTGGATTTATAGAGTCAATAGATAACACGGGCTGCTGACAGATTAGTGGTTCTCAACTTGAGGAAATTTTGCCTCCAGGGGCGATGTCTGGAAACACTCTTGGCTAGCAAAACTGTGACTTGGGCACAACTTGGTGCTACAGTCATTTAGTGGGTGGAGACTGGGAATGCTGCAAAATGTCCTACAACCCACTGGAGCCCCACCTCCAGCAAAGAATTATCCAGCCTAAAATGTCAGAGTATTGAGGTTGAGAAACTCTGCCCTAGGTAGACAAATAGGGAATAGGGATCAGGAGGCAGATGTCAAAAAGAAGTCTATCTATAATTTTTAGATCTTTCAAATAGAATGCAATTGTGCATTACCTATGTAATTACTAAGTGAATACAAAAATTATCCTTCGGTAGATTTCCATTTGACAGCAGAGGACCCTTTGTTACCTGGGCTCTGCCTCATCTTTTCCAGGTCCCCATCACATATTCTACATTTTAGAGATACCAAAGTTTTTATAGTCTTTCAGTTTCATAGTTGCCTTTTTTTTTTTTTTTTTTTTTTTTTTTTTTACCTTAAGTTCCCTTTGCTTCAAAAGTTCTTCTCTTCCTTCTGTGTGCCTGGTGAAATCCCACTCATTCTCCAGAACCCTGATCAAGTACCATTTTCTCTGTTCTTGCTGGGTAAAGCTGCCTTCCTCCTTCTGTCTGCCATCTCTGCAGTACCTAGACACCTGGTATTATAATGAGATCTCAGCACCTTCATGTGGGGAGGTTAGTTTTGCAGAGCAAGCACTAACCCAGCCAGCCCTGGAGGCAGCCTGGCTCAGAGCACATCCCACCAAAACACTCTAAAGAAGAGGTCATATGGCACACAAACTTAACATATGAGCCTCTCTCCACAGAGCATCAGGAATTCTCCCTCTTAGTACCAAGTACACAACTTCACGTTCATCAGTCACACACTCCAATGTGTACTGGAGTGGTAGAAATTGTAAATGCGTAATGTGGGCATGGAAGTCAGTCCTTATCTAGAGAGGCAGCCTGGGCTCATCTGCTGATTATTGCCATATAGACTCCATGCTGCCAGATCTTTCCAGATAAATTGGAAATTCAGAATTGTATTGAAAAATGTCTCAATTATAGTTTAATATTCAAGCAAAACTCCATAATCATTCTACAAGCAAAACAATGATGCATCAGTAGATCAGATCTGTTTTAAGGGTTACTGATTTTTAAATTCTGAATTACTGTAAGTATCCATAAGTGAAATCCCCAAACTAGACAAAAAGAAATAAAAAGTATAGTCTAGTATAGAAGCACCAAGACACACAAGAACTCAATAGTCACATGTCACATAATCTTTAGCATACAATCCCCACCCTTCAGAGAAACACAAATGGAAATCAAATCTGTGTTGTTATCACACAAGCCACGCTTTTTCCTGTGGGGATGAGTAAATGACAAGGCTAAAAAGAAGAACCAATGCTTTCCCCCTGCAATTTCTCAGATGGTGTACTGTGGTCAATGAGAACAGAAGAAAAAGAGAAAGGATGTTTTTTCATACAACAACAATATTAAACTAGATTCCCTTGGAATATGACTCCATGACTTAGCTCTCAGGTTCATCAAATGACCAACAGACAGACATCACAGGGGACAATTATTCCAGGCTCATATGTGTCGAGTTCTCTTTGATACCAGCTGCCTCACGAATCACACCTCTTGGAACAGAGTCGTGATGGCCATTGTCCAGTTGATCTTTTCATCTCATGGCCCTCATAGCCCAGCCAAGGCCAGGAGCCAACTGAGAGCAGAAAAGGAGCTTTAGCCTCAATGTGATGCACCACAACCATGCCAGTCGTCTTTAGAGCAGACTCCATTCTCAGATGTCTCCAGTGGGATCTGTGGTGGTTTCAGGATCTTGGATGCTAGCCGCTGGCATTTCTCTCTATGAGTATCACACGGAAGGAGGGGAAACTGACTCATGGTAGAGCCCATTCAGACAACCAGGAAGGAAGTGGCGCATGATCAGATTTTCCTGACAAGGGAAGACTGTCAGGTACAGCCCCTTTACATGTAACAGGCTGAAACGTGCGCCTGTTGCCATGGAAACCCCATAATACAGGGTGAATAAATGCAGCCTGAATAGATCTCATCCAGAATTCTTGCTGAGGCCCACTGCTTTCAGTCTCTTTCATCACCACAGTCAGAGTCGAGCTGGAGCCAGAATTAGTGATGGGTAAAGAGCTCAAAAGGCTGCTGGTTCCCTTCCAGGGCATCTCCAATTTATGTAAAGCCTCTTGGGTTTGGAAAACTTGAGTGGCCAAGCTGTCCCGTGAGAGTCCTGGCCCCCCTCTTTCTCTCATCCTGGGCCACAAACAAGCTTCTCACTCTGTGTTGGGAGGTGTGGTATGGAAGCTAATCAAAGCAGTTTGTAAAAGACTTTCAGGGTTTGCAAAAAAGGGTATTTTGGGTAGAGACCAGAATACGGTTTTGCTCCCAGCCTGTTTGCCCTTCTGTCTTAAATACACACAGATTGAGCTAGACTCTACAGCAACAAGGTTGGAACAAGTGAAAACCTTTAAACAAAGCTACTAAACATGATTTTCCTGCTCCAGAGAGAAGCAGCAGCTATAACTACGAGCCAAAAATAAATCCAAAACACCCAAGGTTCTATTCTGAAGACTTTACATTAATTAGAGAAAATAAAACATTTTCTCACCCTGGACTCCTTTCCACAGATGAATCTAATCAAGTTATAAGAAGCCTGTAGCAGCCAGCCAGAGCCCACCTATATAGCTGAACTGTGTTTCTAGACTCCTAGAATAAATAAATACAGCAGTGGCAGAGGCCATTTGACAGAGAATATTTCAGGAGATTTCATGGACCACATGGGTTGGATCCATTTCACAGGGACAGCTAATGTGGTAGATCAACTGGGCTCAGAAAAAAAGTGAGTTTACAAACCTTTATTCGCTTCAAAACCATAACACCTTCTTACATCCCCTCACACAACACTTACTGCTATGTTCTATCTGAGTGAAGTAAGAAAGAAACACCAGTAAGAGGGTAACATTATCAGAAAGGCAGCAGTCATTTCCTTTCTCCTGAGATGTCTTATAAATCCTAAATTTATATAGCAGATAGGGGAAAGAAAATATTCTTCATTTTTCTCATTTAGAATCTGGGATGGGGGTTGCTAAGTTCTGGAGGTGTATTTGTGAAATGAGGCGTTCCAACTTAATTAGCTGGAAATAAAATGGGGCAGGGGGTGATACAAAATAAAGCCAATGTATAGATGTACAATTTTCCATAGCCTTCAGTCTTCAACAGCACTGTGATTCCAAATGAGAGAAGGAAGCAGGTGCTTCATCACTTTCATTTCACAGATCCAGGGAACAAGGTTCAGAGATGAAAATACTTTTGTGAAAACCAAGCAGATGCCTGTTCAAGCACAGGGCAACATCTCATACAGACTTGTTCTTTATCTCAGGAAGATTCAAAAAGACAAGTTATTTGGTCAACTTACATGGTCAAAAATTAGAAATGTGAATGAAATAATAAAATATTCACTTACAATATGTAATTTATCAATTAAGTTACATGAATATTTAAATTTATAAAATTATAACTATATTTAGTCATTGCATTTTCTTCCAACTCTCCATTTTCATGAACCTATTTTATACAAATTTGTGATATCAGGATCCAGCCATTTGTAAGTCATCTAACAGTTTTCCAGAGCCCCGACATTTTGCATTTATCTGAATTGTTTCTGGTCTAGTACTTTATTAATCCACAAGGACCAATTTTCCTAGCAAAGGAATACTGTGTGTATGTGTATGTGTGTGTGTGTGTGTGTGTGTGTGTGTGTGTGTGTGTGTGTAAATCCATTCTAGTGGCATATATATATTTGAATTCTACAATACAAGTCTATTAGAAATAATTACAAAATGTAATAAATATCTTTGCCTCTTGGTCAAGTGACCGCTCTACATAGCCAAACCTTGTGTTGATTTTAATGGGGTCATGTATTTTCTTTGAATATTTTTTTCTATTAAAAATAAAGCAACTGAGAGATTATCTTTAAATCTGAAAATCTTGTAAGGCCTTGATTATAAGATGGTCCCGTTTGCAGAGAAATAATTTTTGTGGACAAAAAGCACTCCCCTTGCAGTCAGTATACACAGCACTGCAGCAGGGCCAGAAAGAGATTAGAGTCAGTGCCACTGCTCAATACCACTGAAGGGTTACAAGTGCTTTGAGGGCAGGATACTGTCTTATTTAACTTATTTAAGTCCTAAGTCTGTTCTGGCTTACACAGAACAGACACTCAATAACTGTTAAGTAAATGAATGAAATAACCAATCAAAGCATCTCATGCTACTTTTAACACACTTTCTACCCTTGATTGAGAGAGAAATGAAGGGAGATGTTTTAAATTCTAAATGTAGCCAAGTTGCCCCCTAAACTGAAGAGGCATGCTGGTTTGTTTCTTGTGAAAATCCTCTGTGGTTTTATTTGGGCAGACCCATAGTGCAACATCTCAGAGCTCAGGCTTATCAACCCAGCTCACTAAATAGCAGAAACAATCAGCCCAGAGCCAGTTCAACACTTAGTGGTCATAATAAATGGTTCAGGAAAGCTGAGGCTAAGAATGTGACTTTTGAGTTTCTGGTCTCACAGACGGGTCTCCTCAAGAGAACAAACCCTTGTCCTGGTGCATTGTCAATTACAACCCTGCTTTCCAACCCACAAAGCCCCCAAGAATGCAGTCATCTCCCCACACAGGAGCTGGAGTCGCCTGTGTAAAAGTCTGTAGCTGTGGCATTTTTTTGGCTTTGCTTAACTATGTAATGATCCCGGTTTGGGTGGGAGGAGAGTTAACACACACAGAAATAAGACAGAAAGGGAGGTGGGGGGACAGCTTCTGCGAACAAAGCTCCTGAGTACTTAAAGTTGTTTGGACTTAAGTATCAGAAATGCTATTCTGGGATCATGTTGCTGAGATGCAAGGGGAAGGCAGAGAGATGAGGGGGCAGGCCCTGTTCTGGGCAGGTGTTAAATAGGGAAGTTTATAAACAGTATATTCTCTTCCACCTTAGGGGATACCTCAAAACTCCCAAAGGTGACCCACCATGAGGTCTTCGCTGCCAGGAACCAAAAGCTCATGGCGGGGCTCACCAAACCCACCTATGCACCCTCTCAGCTTCTCCTGCCTGTCTGGAGCCTTTCTCCTGGTCCAGGACCTAGAACCTAGGAGATGTCCAGTAGATTCCAGTTTTCTTTTTTCCTCTACATAATTAACTAATTTATACCCAACTCAAAGCATTTTCACATTTTATTAAGAGACTTTCACCATAATCTTTTAGGGTAGGCTGGACATTAGAATGGGATTAAATGTCTCCTCTTTAAAAAAATGTTTAGTTGGACGCTTACTCTGTTACTCAGACTGGATCAGGCAGTGGCACAATCATGACTCACCATAGCCTCAACCTCCTGGGCCTGGTCTCAGGCTATCCTTCCACCTCAGCCTCCTGAGTAGCTGAGACTACTGGCACGTACCACCACACTAAGCTAATTTTTTAAGAATATTTTTGTAGAAATGAGCTCTTGCTGTTTCCCAGGCTGATCTTGAACTCCTGGGCTCAAGGAATCCATCTCAGCCTCACAAAGTTCTGGGAGTACAGGATAAGCCACTGCACCTGGCTAGAATACTCATTTTAAAAGTAATCAATTTCTCAATACCCCCTCAAAATTTTCAGAACTACATTCAGCTTGTTAGGACAACCCATTGGCCACTTCATGGTCTGGTCCCTGTCTCCCTCTCTAGCCCCTCCCTCTTTGCCTCCATCATCCATGCTGCATTAACATTATGCTGAACTATGTGTGGTTCCTGGAAACTACCATACTATTTCACACCACGCCTTGACTCATGCTTTTCCCCCTCCCTGGAATGTCTCTCTGCCAACTTCTGGTTGGTAGGTACATCTTGTCAGCTGCTACAACATATGCTTCAAGAGTCAGACCAAACAGTGTCTCCTGCAAGGAAGCTGATGCTTTTTCCTCTACCAGGCTTGTTAAAAGGCCCTGGTGTTTACCTGCACCATACCAACCATCTCTTTTCAGAGTGTTTGCCTATTCACATATCTACTTTCCCCCCATCTGACTGTGAGTTTCTGGAAATTCAGTAATATCTTGTTACACATAATAATACATTCAAATCAATTTTTTCTTATTTTTAATAGACGAAAGGAGGTATTGGCTTAATAACTAAATGCAGTGCTTGAAGCACACATGGATCCATGGGCTCAAGCAATATCACCAGTGTTCATTCAATCTCTCGTGGAATCCAAACTCTACTTGCTTCTCTGTGGGTTTCATTCTCAAGAAGCTTTCTGTCCACACAGCATGTCCTAAAATAGAATAAAATAAACACATGTGAAAGAGGCATAAATAAGTTTGGAAAGAAAGCCAAGGGCTAGATCAAGCAGAGCCTTACGGTTGTGTTAAGGATTTGGAATTTTATAAATATGTTGAAAGCCTCAAAGGGGCAAGTTAAGAAATGAATATACACTAAGACACATGCTCTGGTTCTCATTGCAGAGAATGAATGGGACACACAAGGATTCAAGTGTGTTGGCCTGAACTTCAATGGTGGCAATGAAGATGGGGAAGAAAATAGACAGAGCCAGGACATGTTTTAGAAATGAAAACTGGATTATTTTATCATGGATTGGATAGAGAAAGTGACTATGAAAAGAATGACTTTTATATTTAGGGCTTGACCAACAGGTGATACCAGTTTCTGGAAGAAAAAAACAGACAGTTTGGTGGTAAGAACATAGAGGAATGGCAAGTTTGAGGGGCCCAGTCAACCTCCACTTGGGTTGTTACTTGTTCATGAGACATCCAGGTGGACTTCAGCTTGGTTTATGCACAGACTTCTTGTCTCAGACCTGCCTCAGACCTAAAATAGGGTACCTAATAGCTGACTAGAAGGACAAAATGAATATGGGAAACTTTCGAGGCATACATACACCATAGTTGACAAACAGAGATCCCCTTCTAAGTCTTGGATTGAAGAAATTTTGGTTGGAGATGTGGGTTTAAAGATAACTGAATCTGGGCTCTATTACCTAGCTGTGCAATCTCATTTAACTCACCTCCCCTCTCTGAACCTCAGCCTCCTCAACTTTAAAGTGGGTAATTCTACTCCCCTCACTTTCAGGGCTTTTGTGAAGATCTGCATATTACCATATGTTGTAAATCATAGAATAATAAATATCTATAAATCAGAATTCTGAACAATTTACTATATACACAGACATCAAAACTAAAGGATTTTAAAAATGAAAACTACTCATGTGAGAGAAATTGGTACATTCTTTCTCTAGGCCTTAAACCTTTGAAACAATCCCAAGAACAACCTCAGCCTTCTGGTGTCAATGAAACACTTCGCTTACTTTGTTTTTTAAACTCCCCCATCACCCTCAGTTAGCTGTTCATAGCTTGTCCCCTGTGGCTGATGCTAAAATGCATTTCTCCCCCTTTATGTCCTAGTTTCTCAGGCTAAATCCATTCCATTTGGCTGAAGAAATAGGCCAGACAATATGTGACATGACTTTCCTTCCCCCTCCCCTACTTCCCAGACTCCAGGGAGCTAAGAGATGAGTTCAAGTATTTTGGCAACAAATGGCTGAGAACGAAACAACCACCTGTGAATTGAACAATTGTAGTTTTTTGTTGTTTTTTTTTTTAATAGCAAAGCCTGGGAATGCCCAGGCAGGGGATGAGATCATCTGTCTCGTCTGTGAGCAGCATGTTCTGCAGGTCTTCTCGTTCCACATTACGTCATTCTGGAAATAGAAAGTGTCTGGATATTCCTTATGCACTCTGCAAGGGTGCAAAGTCAGAGTGTCACTGGCTTGCTGAAGAGGGGTGACTCCCCAGTTCTGCTTACATGTGAATATGTACACTCATTAATTCTGCCCACAGTCACAGAATGCCTACTATGTGCCTGTAAATTTTGATGTCAGAATAGTCTTGCACATCCATTCACTTAGCAGTTGTTTATTTTGAGTGCTTCTTATGTAACAGGTATTGTTACAGGTGTGATAGCAGAAGTAAACAGAACAGATAAAGTTCCCACCTTCATGAAGCTGGCATGACAGGAGATAGACAATTAACAAATCAATAACCAAATATGTAATACAACTGCAGATGGATGCTCAAATGAAAAATCAACCAGGATAAGGAGATAAAGAGTGATAGGATGACAATTCTGGATAAGACAATCAAGGAAGGTCCCTGTAAGTGGTAACGTTTAGGCAGAGGTCAAAACAAACTGAGGCATGCACCAACAAAGTTCTGGGAAAGGAAGGGATCTCCAGACAGAAGACAGTAAATACAAAGTTCCTGAGGTTAGAAAGTGTTTAAGTTAAGTAAGAGGTTACAGTTTTCACACCCATTTTCTTGGAGCATCCCTAAAACAGATAAAGTTCCGATTCCAAGAGTAATTCTTCCTGACGTAAAGGTAAGAAAATTGTTCCTCCAAGAGGTTGTTAATTTACCTTCTCTGCAAATAAGTCTGATATATGTTTCATAGATTCGGCCTCCATTCTACTCTGTGTTTAATTCTCACACGTGCTTTCTGTTTGGTGTTCTTTCTATAGAAAGAAAATTAAAGCAAGAGTTATATGATTGAGGTTAATAGCAAAGAAAAGGAAGAGGAAAGAATCCTCCTATTTCCTCTCTGGCTTGCATGAGACATTAAATATGCTACATTTGAAGAAAAAGAAAAACCTAGGGAGGTCTATCTAGCTATGTCCTTGGTTATGTTTAATGCTCCAGTCAGTCGAGAGAGATTCCATCGCAATGCCAAGGATATCATAAAATCACCATTCTTTCTGTGGACCAAAGTGACAGGTTAGGTTCTAATATGTGCACATTTGCATTCAATGCAGAGTTCACGCTGCATAGACTTGTCTCAGTCTTTTGTCTCAGCTCTCCATGATCATGAATAGATCTTATTATTCAACCAGTCATTCAAAGCCATTTTTCAAAAGGTGTTTTTAAAGACTGGTATCCGGTAAGTCTTCAAACCCATCCATTTTGATGATAGTCAGGATCCAGTTTCATGAAAGTTAATGTATTTGGGCTCTAGTTGGGAAAAAAAAGAATAAAATGGCAACAGAAAGCAAAAGAGATTCAAAAATGAAGGAAATGGGAAAAGTATTAACATTAATTATGTGTCAGGTCCAATTAGTCCTCATGATAACCTTACAAGGTAGATTTATCTTTATCCTTATTTAAACATAAGCAACATGAAGGTTATGAGATTCCAGAACCAGCTAAAGATCAAATAACTGAGTGCCTAACTGGGATTCAAACCCAAGTGGGGCTTCTCTGCACTAATCTGTCGTCCAACTGCCTCAGTTTTCTTTCTGAAAAGGCAGAGATATTCTATGAGTTTCTGATTTCTGAAGCCTAGAGCTCTACTGATTTGATAATCATTAAAAGTCCAAAGGATCAAAATTTTTATTGGTACCCCAAATATTTAGCTATTCCAAACTTAATCAGAAGATAGTATTCCTTTAAAGAAATCCTTCCAAAAAGTTCTAGCTCCAAGTTCCTGGCTCCCATTTGAGGTTACTTAATGAGGATCATATAATAGATATAAATAGCATTGGGTAATCTTCAAGGCTCCTTACTAAGTGACCATTGATGCAGTCTGAGGTTTGGATGGTACTATCACAAGAATTATTGGAACCAATTGGCACTGTGCTCCCTGTCATAGTGGTTTCTTTACAGAGGAAGTAGAACTATTTCCACTAAAAGGATTTCACAAGTTACTTTTATTAATCCCATAACATGCCATGTTGTGATCACTTGTTTACATGTCTGACCTCTCATTTGGAGTGCCGGCTTCCTCAGAGCAGGAGCCTTAACTTAGTCACTTCTACGTCCCTATAGCATGCCCCAATGGTGGCACCCAGCCATATTCTAATGAACACATATCAGTTATCTGCTGCTGCAAAACAAACCACTCCAAAACTTAGTGGCTTAAGCCACAACCATTTACTTAGCTCACAATTCTGTGGGTCAGCAATTTAGAGCAGGCCTAGCTGGGTGGCTCTTCTGGTTTCTGCTAGGCTCCCACATGAGAGTGAGGTTAGCTGTGGGCAGTCATGCAGCTCCGCCTCTGAGAGTGGCTGTCTGCATGTGTCTCTCTCCTCCTCCTCTGGCCTGATTTTGTTCCCATAGTATGTCAGGGATGCAAGACTAGATGAGAGACACTGAAGCATGCAAGGCCTCTGATGGCTAACTCAGAAATGGTGCGTCGTAACCAGAACTGGCACATTATCACTTTTGCCACATTCTGTTTGACAAATCAAGATACAAAGGTAGCCCAGATTAAAATCATGGTGACATAGACCACCCTCTTGAACAAAGAGATGCAATGCCACATGGCAATGGGTACGGGATGTGTAATCAGAGCCACAAAATATTTTTCAATGGCATGAATGAAATACATGGCATAATACAATATGATATATGATTATTTTTCTCATCAGAATTAATGCTTCCTCCACAAATAACTTACTTCTAACCTAGAAGAAGGAGATAAAGTTCACAAACCATCTTAGAACATGAGATGGCCCGTATTCTATGCCCAGCAAAGGCTAGACCATGGGACCTGAAAGTGTTAATGTTCTAAATTAGGATGCTGAATTTCATAGTTTTGATTTGGTGTCTCCCTTCAAGGTGGGATAGTTTCCTGACCTCCTGACCTAGTTATCTTCATGGATTTATCTCCACTTTACATTGAAAGGCAGTGTAGGATGAGTTGCTAAAAGAGTATATGTGTTGAAGTCAGATGTACTGGTTTTGAAATTCTGGTTCCTGCATGTTCTAATCATGTGTCCTTGTACAGTTTAACGCACCTGAATTTGTTTGTCTATAAAAACTATGTATATCTGTTGCTATTATTAAATGAGATGGTACATCCATAACACTTAGCACAGTGTCTGATGTAATATAAATGACAAATAAATATCTTTCCCCTTCACAATTCTCTTCACTTAGCCTCTGCTTTGCTGGGCTAGGAAGATGCTTCCTCAACATTGAAAGAAAGTTGTTCTGAACAATGGGAATGTACTTTGTGCCAGTCTTTTTAAGATAAGTTGAGCAAAAATTGGAGAATGGGAAAGGTAGTTTTAAAGACATTAGTAAAACCACTATCTCCGCACCTGCCCCCACCCCCTCCACCAAAAAAAAAAAAAGTTGTTCTGGAGAGTATTCAAAGCCAATGCTAAACATCATGTACCATTTTTACTTGAAAAGTTGGGGAAGTGAGAACATTTAACTGCACGGCAATTTAGACAAATATTTTATATTAAGATAAGCCTAAATGTGAATTCATATCTGTCAGTTATCAATTAATAAAACACATGGCTTCAGAGAGATTTCCAGTGTGAAGGAATCTACTTTAAGCTGGATTATATGTGTGGCCCTACATTTGCAGAGACATTGAAAGAAAAATTTGGGAATTAAACATAGGGTAATATCTAAAGCTCATTGTGCCACCTTGGATTTCTCCAGGCACAGATTTTTTTTTCCCTATTTCTATGCCTGCAGCTAAATCAAAAGTCTCTCTCTATTTACTTCTATTTAGGCCCTTCATTCCTAAAAAGAAAATTGGCTAACATCAAGTTCACCTTTATTCTGTTCAATATCCCATCTTCCAGCTGAACCTCCCCCACAGCTTTACTCCCACCCAATACTTACTTTTTGCCTTCTTCCTGAATCCCAGAAGATTCGAGCATTTGTTCAGCATTTAGATCAACCTTGAATCCGTCATGGTCTGTGATGACTCTCCGGGCCAAGCAGAGCTCTAGCTTTCCGACAGAGTTGGATATTTCTTCAGGTCACTTTTGTATGGTATTAACATTCAGTCCAAACTCCCAGGCAGCAGTGCACATCTATCTCAATAACTCTGGCCACCACTGACATGGTATGTATCAAGTCCTGTCCTTTCAACGCAGTGATGTCACCAAAGAATAAAAGAATTGAACTGAGTAACAGTTTTAAGTTCACTCACATAGATACCTGCCCAGAGCAAAGAGGCTCTGCAGTTGGGTAGTTAGGCAGCAGGGTGCTGTGGTAACAAGCACTGAGTCAACCCAGGTCATACTCATTCACATTCTAGCCCTTCCCTTAGCTACCTGGCCTCGAGTAATCATTTCTCTGTGCCTCAGTTTTCTCACTTGTTCAAGGCAGATGATAATAATATATACATTGCAGGATTCTTGTGGGGATTGAATGAGTTAAATTCATAAAATACATTTCAAAGATGCTGGCATATACAAAGTTTTGCTTTATGTTATTAACTCCAGTTCTAATTAGTTGATTGCTGTGTGATCTTAGAAAGGTTAACAAACCTTTTCTCATTTCAGTTTATAAATTTATAGAATTCAGATAATAATACTTGCCTCAAGGGGTTATTGTAAGAATTCAAGGTATATAGAGTGCTCAGAATAACACTCAGAGAATAGTAACTGTTATTATTAGTAGTAGCAATAATTGTCATCACCATGAAGGATAATAATTGCCTGGGGCCAATGAGGAGTTTTAAAATATCAGATTATATTTGAAATTAACTCTCAGGAATCCATTATACAGAGAGACAGATATGAAAAGTGAGGACACTAGAGTTATTCAGACTGGAATCTGAGTTACTGGATCTACAACTTTTACAGCAGTAAGACAATGAAAGAATGACTTCTTTTTGTTTCTCTTTACTTTTTTGGAAGACTGGAAAAATACCACCTACCTTGCAAGACTGTTGTAGGATTAAACAGATACTATGTAAAGCACTTGGCACGTAGTTAGAGCTTAATAAATGGTAGCTATTTTAAATCAAAGGTCTAAGACAGAAAAATGACCCATAATTTTTATTAATATGAAGTGAAATGAACAGAAAAACCTGATTTATCCTTTTAGCTTGGCTCCTGCTAGCTTAATGAAGATGGAAGAGAGAAGAGGAATGAGGGTTACATGGACTAAGTACAGAGTGCATAGGGAGTTTTGCTGAGGTTAGCTATAAGGAATTTGCGGTTTGATTCAAAAGACTTCAGTTTTATGAGGTTTGAGGGCCTTTTTCAAAAGGAAAACCAGATGTATCAATGGAAAGTTCGTGCAAACAGGGCTATCTTCAGCAAATGCTGCTTTGAGTCTAATTCTGTTATACTGAGTGGGGATGTAGTGGGGAGAGATCCTGGGATGTTTTTAAAACCCAATTTGGTCCTGTTTTGAGGAACTTCAGTGCTGTTCTCAGTTGTATCATGAAGTTGGTACTTTGTAAGCATTATGTCCCAGAGCCACAGCAGAGAAATGATTTTAATACAGGCCAGAAAGCCGCGGGGTTTCCCATCTCAAACCTTTACTTTAAGTCCTTGAAGAAAACTAGGCTTTCTTTCTGAGGAGTCCGGCATCCCCAGGCTCGGGATTCTCCTAGCACAGTCAACAGGGTTGAGTTGTTTCCCTAAGCCCCTCAGTCACTTGACCTTAAGTGCCCGAGTGGTAAAGGAAACTCACAAGATCATGAATTATGTTAAGTGAAATTGCTTTGCCACCTAGACTGCAAAGACAATAAATTTTCTAATGAGTTTATCAAACTTAACTGGCAGGTCTCATGAAAAGACTTTGAATTATTTAAAATATGTAAGGAAAAAATCTGCTGGGTGTGGTGGCCTACGCCTGTAATCACAGCACTTTAAAAGGCCAAGGCAGGAGGATTGCTTGAGCCCAGGAGTAATCAACCTGGGCCACATAGTGAAATCTTGTCTCTACAAAAAATAATTTTTTTAAATTAAAAAATTAGCTGGGTGTGGTGGTGCATGCCTATAATCTCAGCTACTTGGGATGCTGAGGTGGAAGGATCACATTAGCCCAGGAGATCAAGGCTGCTGTGAGCTATGAGCTGTGATCATCAAGATGATGCTACTGCACTCTAGCCTAGAAGACAGAGTGAGACCCTAACTCAAATATATATGTGAAAAAAATTATATATATTCACAAGATAAGTACATATCAGTTAGATCCCTATTAGGAGACATGGTAATGGTACCTGGCATTTTCTACACATTAATGATCTAACTAAATTATTAAAATAAGTTAGACATGATCTCTATTTCATATATGAGGACAGAAAAGTCCTGGGAGATCTAGTGACACACTCAAGTCTAGGTTTGAAATTCTCAGTCTGTGTTCTTATCATTATCCCAGTACTTGTCTACTTGCGGTCTACTTAACACCAGTGGTTTGAGAGATCATTTTAGACGGCATGTGAAAAAGTATTTTTCCATTATAATGACCATGTAAGAATTATGTGTGTATCATATCAGATATATCAGAGTTGTGGTTTTATGAAACTAATTGGTTAGAATCAGGCTAGTTTTATAGATGTTTATTTAAAGAAAAATATTCAGAATTTGAAACACAGAATTAGAAACACAGATATGGAAAAAGTTGTCAAGAATGAGTGAAGTATGGGAAACTCTGTCTCTGCATTTTATAAAGAACTGGGCTGCAGGCTACAAGAGGCAGAATTTCTCAGAAAGCTTCAATGTGCTAGTCACTTTCTCTGGTGTTTGCCTGCTCCTGGTGACTTCACTGCCCCTTAAGAAAGCAGTTATTTTCCTACTCTCATTAGCCATGTCTTGGTGATTTTAGTTCCTCATCACTCATCCCTCCTATTATCCCTATTGTTTATGTTCATATCTGAACTGGTTTTCCCAGCTCTAATTTCACCAGCAGTCCTCCAAATAACCATGTTATTTTCTATAGTAGGCAGAAGAATGTCCCCTCAGTCCCCCAAAAGTCCAATTTCTAATCCTTAGAACTGATAAATATGTTATCTTGTATGGCAAAAGAAATTTTGCAGGTGTAACCATATTAAGTATCTTGAGATGGGGAGATTGTCCTGCATTATCTGAGTGGGTCCAATGTAATTATGAAGGTTTTTTAAAGAAGAAAACAGCAGGGTCAGAGGCAGATAAGGAGATGTGACTACACATGCAGAGGTTGGAGTGATGCTTGGTAACCAGCCAAAGAATACAAGCAGTCTCTAGAAACTGAAAAAATAGGTCTTTTTTAAAGCCAAAGGAATGCAGCCTGCCTATCCTATTCATGTTAGAATTCTTATCCCCAGGATTATAAGATAATAAGACTGTGTTGTTTTAAACCACTAAATTTGTTGCAATTTATTACAGCAGCAATAGGAAACGAATACACTTTCCATCTGAAGCACCTCTTCCCTTTTGCCAAAATCCCGCTTCTTCATCAGGAAGTGACTCTTCATGATGTAGCCTCCTAACTTTCCAACCTTATCTCTTTATCCTTCAGTCCCCAAATTGATATTAATAGCTAATATTTATTTTCCACTTAAGGCCAAACACTACACCAAAATGTTTAGATATATTAACTCATTGAATCCTGACAATAACACACAAGATACGTATTATCATTACTCCAATCTTACAGATAAGAAAACATGGAAAAGTTATACAACTTAGTCAAGACTCAGAATTAGTAGTAATGAAGTAAAGGTATAAATTCAGACCAGTTTGCTTTCAACATCTCTGCTACTAAACAGTATGCTACAGTTCAACCTTGGTTGAAAATCCCACTGTTTCAAATCCCTAGAAACAGCTGGACTCGTGGCTCAGCCTGTAATCCCGCGCCTTTGGGAGGCTGAGGTGAGTAGATTGCCTGAGCCCACGGGTTCGAGACCTGCCTGGGCAACTTGGCAAGACCTCATCTCTACGATAAATCAAAAATTAGCTGGGAGTGGTAGCGCGCGCCTGTAGTTCCAGCTACTGGAAGGCTGAGGCGGAAGGATCACCGGAGCCCAGCAGGTCGAGGCTGCGGTGGCCCCTCCCGGCCACCGCACTCCAGTCTGGGCGACAGAGTGAGACTCCAACTCAAAAAAAAAAAAAAAAATCCCTAGAAACACTGTAAACAAGAATAAAACCATGATATAGAACCAAGAAAAACAGGAAAATAAAGGGTTCAGGACTCTGAAGAAGAAGAGACACGGGGACATTAGGAGAAAAAAAATAAGTATAAAGTGAGTACAGATGACTTGAAGCTAATGAGCATTGGTTTAGCCAACACTGGACATATATGTGCTGGACTATTTCCTTTGTAGGGCCTCAGGCATACTTGCTTGGACCAGAAATAGATTACTAAAGGGGATGTATGGAGATAGACATATCCAAGTGAGTGCAGTCAGGATCCCAAAATAAATTATTCTATCTTCAAGTCCATTCTTCTGCCATCACTTCCTAGGGATAATCAATAAGCCTAGCTTGACCACTTCTGTCATCTCACTTAAAAATGAACAGTTTAAGTAAACAAAAGAGTCAGAGAGAAGGCAATGTGGCATGATGATGAACAGGACTAACTGTGAAATCAGAAAACCCAGAATTAGGACCTTTGCTGAGCTTTTAATTCAGATTTTATTTTGCTCTAAAGCTCATGTTCTTAACCTAATTCCATGAATATCAAATAGACAAACATGTTAACTCTGCTCATCAGGATGACATATATTGAAACTTCCTCTTACCTATCCCAGCTCTATGGTTGATCAGAATAAGAAATCTGACACAGCTACTTGAGGTCAGAAGTACAATGAGCAGAGTTTGAAGTCAATGAAGGATTCATTCCAAACCAAGTTCATATTGTGGTTCACCCTGCATATCTAAACAGGTTTGCCCAAACTTGGGTATGACTCATTTGCAAAAGGAGACATATATCTACCTGTGACTCAATAGGGAAGAAATAAAGCTAAGAAAGTGTTCTTTTTTTTAACTTGGTAAAGCCCTAGTTAATTCAAAGGGGAGAGCACATCCCCAGTCCTATGGCAGTCACCAGCCTCAGTCTCATGACTTCAGTTTAATTTCTACATCCTTGTCTATCTTCTACAGAGCTATTGAAGTAATCCATTTAAATATCATATTCACTGCTAACTTCCCTCAATATCCAAACTTCAGTTCCAGAAGAAAAACACAAAGCCTGCTTTTTATATGATCACTGTATCAGTCCTATACTATGTAAATATAGACGTGTGCGTGCAAAATAAATAACCTTCTACTGATTTTAGATTAGTATTAATTTGGAGTTTTACACTACTAGTAGTGGTCAAGCCTAATCCTAAACAATATGTCAATCATGCATTCTTTTGTTTAAAACCTATTCATGGTTCCTGATTATCCTTTGAGAACTATTCTAACCCTTTTAGTGAAAATGTTAGAGTCCTTATAAGCTGCATATTTAATATCATCTTTTCAGTTTCCCTGCTTATATTTTTAGCATATTAGCAATGCCTAATGATCTGTATTTCCCTAAGTATTCTACAATTCCATAATTTGTTCTGTTTTTATTCCTCTATACATTCTGTCAACTTCTGCCCTCACCTATTTGACAGAAAAGTGTCACATCCTCTGACAAACTGTTGCCCTTTGGACAAACTTACACGTTCCTTTTACACTATTCTAATTATTCCTGATCAATTATCCATTTAACAATTGCTTCAGCATAAACTAAGAGTTTGTTTATATTTCTGACTCCACTGTAATACTATTTCCCAGAAGAATAGGAGAAAGTCATGTTCAACTTTGAAAGCACGTATACTGCCAGGCACATAATAAATGCTCAGTAAATTCCTTTTAAGTGAATAAATGTTAGTCACTCAGCCACCCTGCATTGTTAATCAATCAGATGCCTCGATATCTCAATGTTATTTTATTGATTCTGTCAACTAAGTCTTTAGAGTCTAATTTTGATGTGAATTCAGGATGTATCTATCACCTACACACTCTATGTCCTTAGAAAACTCTTTCTGTTTTTGAATACTAGTTTCCTCTTCTTAAAAATAATAGGGAAAAAGACCTGCTCTGTGCTTTTTGTTTGGTTTTGTTTTGACTTTGTTTTTGTTTTTAGAGACAAGGTCTCACTCTGTCACACAGGCTGAAGTACAAGGCCATGATCATAGCTAACTGTGACCTCTAACTCCTGGGCTCAAGTGATCCTCTAGCCTCAGCCTCCCAAGTAGCTACGACTACAGGCATGCATGCACCATCACACCAAGCTAGTTTGTTGTGGTGGTGGTGGTTGTTTTTTGTTTTAATTTCTGTAGAGGCAGAGTCTCACTGTGTTGCCTAGGCTGATCTTGAACCCATGGCCTCAAGCAATTCTCCCTTCTCAGCTTCTCAAAGCACTAGGATTACAGGAATGAGCCACTCATGCCCAGCCTCCTTCATGGTATTTTACAGCTATTAATATAATAAAGTATACAGAACATGTATCCTAGTCTAATATTACTCCCAATAAATGGCATTATCATTATTATTCACTAGGAAAGCTTATATGGCTTAGAAAAGTCACTGCTAAGATTCAAAACATAAGAGACACAAGGACTCCACAGAAAGACGTCCACCAGAAAGCCACTGGCATGGGCAGCCTTACATAATGGAATGAATACTGGACTGGGAATTTTCATCTTTAAAAAAACCCTGACTGAACCACTAGATTGCTATGAGGTCATGAGGAAGTCACCTCCACCCCCAAACCTTAGGGTCCCCATGTGCAAGGTTGAAAGTGCTCATACAATGTCCAAGGACCAGTCTGAGTGTCTATCACAGCCGTAAACTGCACTTCCTTTGACCCGACTTCACCGCATTTATCCCATGAGCCACACAAATTTTGCCCTTAGATGGACTGCTGTTACCAGTATCCCTACCCCCACACCCCCTACTCACCCACTGTCCTATGGGAAGCAGGATGAGGTGGTTGCACCTTTGGACTTTAGGCTGATGATGATGCATGTTTGTACAGAGTGGGTGATTGGTTTCATATGGCCACAGGATCCGGCAGCTGGGGACATCTGCTTACACTTAGCACACAGGCAAACTTTCCAGAATCAGGAGTCAGTGTGCTTCTGGCCGAGCAAGGCTTGGCCCCTCGGGGCTGTGTAAGCATGGGGCTTAGATTTGTGTCCTGGATTCACATGTCAGAAAAAATAACCTAGACATGAAATGTTTGAAGTAAGAATCAGCTCTCTGGTGTCTCTGGATATAGATAAATTGCCTATGGAAATAGGGCAGAGCTAGAAAGGAAAAAAAAATAACAACATATTACACTGATGAAGATGATTAAGGAAGATTCTGAAGGATGCTTTGTTCCCAGAAGGAAGTCTATGCCTCATAAATATTGACCCACATAGAAAGGGACAACTATCTTAGAAATAGCCTCACCATGTGGTCCATGCTCGCCATAGGAAGGAACTACTCACTCAGCATAATGCTGCCCTACAGACCCAAATTTTGGCTTCATTGCAACAGACAACATACATAGGAGAAGAAGCACTAGTCTTGAAGGTATTTGACCCAGGTCCCACTTCCAAGTCTTTCATTCACCCTGTGTATTTTTGGACAAGCCATGCTGCTTCTCTGAGTAACAGCTACCTTCTCCCCAAAAGGATGCCATTTGGGATCAAATAAGATCCTTCATGCAAGTGTTTTGTCTAATGTGAAATACTATCCAGATGTCAGGAGCTACTATTACCATCCAAAGAATATCTCAAGATCATAGCGATAAAAGTGAATATATTTAACTTTACCAGGCAGAATAGAAATTATTTTTTAAATCCCCTGAGATATAGTTGTCCACTTTCCACATCAGCATCTCATCTCTAGGAATAGTCTCGCAGAAAAGTCAGCTCTGTTCTCCAAGAGTCATGGGGGTTATAAAGTCCTGCCACATTCCTCTCTTCCCATCAAGGGAGAGCCCTATGTCTGTTTCTCTCCTCTGGAGGCAGGGAAACAAATGAGATTTCACTTTCACAAGAAGCATCTGCAAATACTTGTAAATAGCAACAAGAGATAAAAGATATAGACTTTGCTGTCAAGTAGTCCTAGGCCCATGCCCTGCTTTTCTACTCTTCATCTGTGTGACCTTGAGAGTATTGGGTAAACTTAGTTAACTTCAGTGTTCCTATCTGAAATGAGGGATAATAAATCTGACACAGTGAGAGGATGTTGAGGACTGAGTCAAATAATGTCTGGAGAGTCTGAGACCGTGCATGGGTTAGAACAGGTCTTCAATTAATGATACCTATTAAATTACTGCCATGTCACCATTATTGACTTGTTTTTATTGTAATTACTGGTATTCTTCGTGTTTAACACATATGGTTCAGTAAGTGTTCAAATGGGCCCACACACAGCTTAGTTTGGATCATTAGCAAATCAACTTCTTACACATTCACTGAGTATCATTTCCATCCCAGGAACTATAGCAGGCACCGTTGAAGATTCAAAACAGAAGAGCTCCTGTCATGTATGAGAAACAATGTCAGACAATTGCCATGTTTACAGAGTAACTGATGTATGATAGAAATTTACACGCGGCTTGAAAGTATAATGGAGACTTTTTCACCCCCCCCTTTCCTTTTAAAATTATCTGCAAGTTTTCATGTTGAGGTTATTTGTTTGATCTAGAAAAATGTCCACAAAAAAGGCTGTTCACACCTTTAGTACCAACATAAAAAGAATTAAGTGGCTTCCTCACACATTAAGACCTGTGATCTCCTATTCAGAACCCTAAATGCCCATACCTTCAGAAATAAGATAGACAAGTGGGACCTCATCAAACTAACAAGCTTCTGCAAAGTAAAAGTAACCATCAAGAGAGCAGGGAGACAGCCCATTGAATGGGAAAAAATATTTGCCAACTGTGTATATGACAAAGGTCTAACATCTAGGATCTATAAGGAACTCAAACATACTGAAAGGAAAAAAACAAACAGACCCGTTAAAAAGTGAACAAAAGACATGACTAGACACTTCTCAAAAGAGGTTATATGGGCAGCCAACAGACACATGGAAAAGTGCTCAGCCTCACTCATCCTCAGAGAAATGCAAATCAAAACCACATTGAGATACCACCTAACCTCAGTAAGAATGGCCATCATTAATAAAACAAACAACAACAGATGCTGGCGAGGATGCAGAGAAAAAGGAACGCTTCTACACTGCTGGTGGGAATGCAAACTAGTGCAACCTCTTTAGAAGACATTGAGGCGATTTCTGAAAGATCTAGAAACTGACTTTCCATATGACCCAGCAATTCCCCTATTGGGCATATACCCGGAGGAAATGAAAACATACACACGTTTGTTGCTGCTCTATACACAACAAAAACATAGCACCAACCATGCTCCCCATCGAAGCCGGCCTGGATAAAAAAAAGTGGTACGTATACACAGTGGAATATTACGCAGGACAAACCTATGGACTTCGCAACAATTTGGATGAATTTAGAGTCGATCATACTCAGTGATCTATCACAGAAACAAAGAACAGAGTACCATATGTTCTCACTCATAAGCGGACCTTGAACAATTATAATACTATAAGAAAGGGGTTGGCAGTAGTGGGAAAATGTCAGCGGAGGGGTTTTGGGATTGGCAGTTGAGGGAAATTTCTAGGGGAGGGAGGGACATACCTCATCAACAAGGGTACCTGCATAATCAATGTTTGTATACCTAACCCTGAATTGTACCCCACATCTTTATAATACATAAATAATAAAAAAAGAAGACCTGTGATCATTTACTCTGGGCCTTACTCTTACAGCATGATCCCTGCCAAAAAAAAAAAAAAAAAAAAAAATTGAACCCAATGCAACTTCTAAAATCTTAGCCAGACACTTTCAATTTGAAATATGTTCATGGTTCCTCAGAGCTACCAGCCTCAAATCCAAGTTCACTGTATGGCCCCCAGACCTCTCATAATCTTGTCCTGCATTGTTCTGAGTCTCATTGTTGGCCATTTTTTTCCTTCTCCATAGCCACCCCCACCATCTGACCGAACATGGAGACTCCAGTTGTGCCAATTTTCTGAAATTCCTGAACTGAATCTTGCTCTTCCGCCCCTCCGTGCTTATGCCCAGGTTTATGCAATTCCCTTTTCTTGGAAAACCTCTTCTCACCTTATCTGCTTGCACAACTTTCAATACCCATTTTCTCTAGGACAAGCATAATGATTAATGTTTAGGAGAAATTGTCACCAAGTAACCCTAATCCAATTTGGGATCATTTCCTCAGACTCAAAGCATCTGATCCTTACCACCATCTTGCACTTACCCTTTTTTTTTTTTTTTTTTCTAATTCCCTATTTCCTTGTCTGTCACTGAACTGTGAGCATTTTGGGAACACAGGGCATGCTTGACTCATCTCTGTGTCATTCACAGTGTTTCATAAAAACCTCTTGGGTGGATTGGCTGAAGCATAGATAGACGGATGTATGTGTAGTTTCCATAATCATAAACCAAAGGCACATCATCTTTCTTCTCAGAATAATAATTGCATAAGTCCCAATAAATCACTTAGTACCCTTTGAAATATTGTGACCCTAATCATCAAAAAGTCCAAAATGGTTAGAATTGGCCTGTGAATTGTGAAATTCACTTGATAGTCATTAAAACAAAATCAATCAATTATACCTTTTTTATTTTTCATTCATGTCTAGACATTTCTAAGACTAAGTATGACAAGGAGTCTTTTCCCACTCACCTTATACTATAACGGCTAATCCTAGTCATGTTCAGAATTCTGCTCTTTATTAATTCTTTTCAAGCAACAGGCAACCTGTGGGGTAGAAAAAAAGAAAAGAGAGAACATAATGGACAGAGAGGGAAGTATGGCTTAATAGTCAGTCTTTTATGGGCATATAATACAGTTGTCCAGACACAAAGGTAACCAAACTCGCACATTCAGTCTTCCTATGACTTTTTATTGGCTGTTGCTTGAACTCATCAATTTCCCTCACTCTTTTGTGGAAGTTTGATCTTGGCCAAGCTGAAATACTTTTGTATTGAAAATTCCATAATGGGCTCTCCAGGTGCAACTGATTTTGGGTGTGTAGACACCAAAGGTTCATGTCTCAAACACACACAAACTTCCATATGGCTGGGTCCTTTCTCTTCATGAACACCGCCTCACGGCTCTCCAAACCCAGTGAAACTATACTAACTCAAAGTCTCTAAATTCTGCTTATTTATACAACCTAGCCTGGCCTTTGCTTGCTGTCTCTGGTCTGGGAAAGGATTTGATTAACAAACCTGCACACACACACACACACACACACACACACACACACACACACACACACGATAGCTACGGCATGTTTTAAACCACCCCATGAAAACAATGCTGTTTTCTTGTACTTAGAAAATGCTAATCACAAGGCCATCTCAACTGCAGAGCACAAAGCTGATGGCTGCTTTCACACTTAATCACGTCTCTGCTCAAAGAGGTACTCCTGTCTAAAGCATAGTATCTAAGAGTGCCCTTATGTTCTATATCCCTTTTCCCTGCTTTAGTTTTCATTATTGCACTTATTAAAGATCCATAAGAACAGGAACTTTGGCAATTGTGTTTATTATCATATCTTCTCAGCCTAGAATTCCTGGCACACAGTAGGTAACAGAGGATAGATAGGTAAATGACAGATAGATGTAGAAATAGAGATAGAGATGATAGAGGTGGAGGTGGAGGTAGACATAGAGGTAGAAATAAATTCTTAACTGGCAAAGTGGTACTTCAGTATTTCTAAGCTGCATGGCCTTGTAGAAGAGACGTAATGCCTCCTTCCATCAGTTTTCTCACCTCAATTCTTCATCAAGACCCACAGGGCTCCGTGTAATTTGGCAACTGCTGACTTCATCAACCACACCCCCACTCTCCCCACCATCAACCATCACCTTCTTTCAGCGTCCAGAACTTGCCAATATCTTGCCCACCTCAGAGCTTGACCTGGGACAGTCTTCTTTTTGCATGTGTGGAAACTGTGTGTGATAGAATCTCGCCATCTTGAAAGGGAGGCCTTTCTTCAAATCCTGTCTACAGATGTTCATTCCCCTCAGTCTTTCTCATCACTTTGTTTTCCTTCTAACAGAATCACTTGACTGCCAGTGTTTTCTTCCCACTGGACTGTAAGCATTAGAGCTGGAAGACTGCATGTCTTTTTTAATTTATTTTTTTAATTTAAGGATGTGGGGTACAATTCAGGATTAGGTATACAAGTGGTCATCATACAGGTAAAATCTGGGCCTTCCTTTCAATACATTCAAGGTCCTTGTAGATCCTGGATGTTAGCCCTTTGTCAGATATGCAGTTGGCAAACATTTTTTCCCATTCTGTGGACTGTCTCCCACTCTATTCATGGTTTCTTTTGCTTTACAGAAGTTTCTCAGTTTTAAAAAGTCCCACTTGTCTATCTGATCTCTTATGACATGGACTTTTGGGGTTTTGATCAGAGATTGGTTGCCTGCTCTGATATCCGTAAAGGTGTCTCCTGTGTTTTCTAAAATTCTTAAAGTTTGAGGTTTTATGTTTAGCTCTTTGATTCACTTGGAGTTGATTTTTCTGTATGGTGATAGATAGGGGTCCTGTTTCATCCTTCTGCACATGAGTAGCCAGTTTTCCCAGCACCACTTACTGAATAGGTTCTCCTCTCCCAAGAGGTTGTTGGTGGAGGCTGTGTTGAAGATGGGTTGGTTGATAAACTGGGTTTTCACTTCCAGAATGTCATCTCTATCCTGTTCCATTGGTCTTTTGCCTGTT
The DNA here is from genome assembly GCA_963574415.1 of Tarsius wallacei. Classification (NCBI taxonomy): domain Eukaryota; kingdom Metazoa; phylum Chordata; class Mammalia; order Primates; family Tarsiidae; genus Tarsius; species Tarsius wallacei. Next base: position 62,607 of record CAUYQG010191760.1, read on the forward strand.
CTTGTACCAATACAAGGCTGCTTTGATTATTGTAGTCTTATACTAGAGTTTAAAGTCTAGAAGGGTAATGACCTCTTGCTGTTTCTTTTGCTATGAATTGTTTTGACTATTCGTGATCATTCATGTTTCCATAATAATTTCTGAATTGTTGTTTCCAGGACTGAGAAGAATGATGTTAATTTAATGGGTATTGCATTGAATCTGTAGATTGCCTTTGGTAGGATGGACATTTTAACAATGTTGATTCTTCCAGTTCATGAGAATGAAATATTTTTCCATTTGTTTGTGTCATCTTCGATTTATTTGAGCATTTGAGCAGTGTTTTGTAGTTTTCATTATAAAGGTCTTTCAATTCTCTGTTTAGGAAGATGTCAAGGTATTTCGTGTGTGTGTGTGTGTGTGTGTGTATGTGTGTGTGTGTGTGTGTGTGCCTTTTATTTGGTCCTCTGCTTATTTGTGGTTGATGTATAAGAATGCAACAGTCTTTTGCATGTTTATTCTATACCCTGAGACATTGCCAGAGTCTTTTATCAGTGCAAGAAGCTTTTTGACAGATTCTTTTGAATTTTTAAGGTATAGGATTATATCGCCAGCAAAGAGGGATAACTTGACTTCCTCTTTTCCTATTTGGATACCCCTGATTTCCTTCTCTTGTCTGATTGCTCTAGCTACGACTTCCAACACTATGTTGAACAGGACGGGTGAGAGTGGGCAGCCTTGTCTTGTTCCAGTTTTCAGGGAAAATGCTTCTAATTTCTGCATTGAGCAATATGTTGGCTGTGGGTTTATCAAAGTTGGCTCTTAGTAAAATGTTTTGGGGAGGGTTCCATCTTTCTCAATCGCCTGGAATACCTTCAGTAGGATTGGTATGAGCTCCTCCTTAAATGTCT
>CAUYQG010191764.1:0-83424 GCA_963574415.1 Tarsius wallacei
GCTACTCGGAAGGCTGAGGCGGAAGGATCGCCAGAGCCCAGCAGGTCGAGGCTGCGGTGGCCGGGAGCGGCCACTGCACACCAGTCTTGGCGACAGAGTGAGACTCCAACTCAAAAAAAAAAAAAAGAAAGATGATGCTGACAGACAACACAGGGGCTATCACAGCCCTCAATTTCCTATGAAACCAGCACCACAGGCCCAGCTGTGATGGCAGGAAAAGTTTTTAAGCAGGTTGCTGCAAGGTAATGGTAGTTATCTTTAGTTAGTTCAATAATAACACTTTACCTCGAGCATTTGTGCTGAAAAAGTGAACTCTTACTTCCTGTTTTTAGAAGGTATCATTGACTAGGGTAACCATGAAAGACTCCACACTCACAGTGATGCTATCAGAGCCAACATCATGTTGTCTGGCTAAGCTAACTATAACAATACATGATGACAGCACTGACTTAGGAGCACAGGTAAGATCTGCACGCCAACAACATACAAGTGTCTTTGCACAGAAAAACAACTTCTCAATGAGGCCCTCCCTGACGGCCCTATATAAAATTGAAATCCCTGGCTTCCTCACCCCATTCTGACCACCTATTCCAACTTTCTCTAAGAACTACCACTATTTTGTGTTCTGTGATTTTTCTTATTTTTTAATCATCTCTTTTCTTAGCCTAGAATGTAAATGCCAAGAAAGCAGTGTCAAAGTCTGTTTACTGTTGTGTCCTCAGTGCCCAGATCAGTGACTGGTGCAGAGAATTCAATAAATATTCATTGAGTTAATCTATTTTGTGGATTTCTCAGAAGTATTTGGGAGAGGACAAGAACTATTCAGATTTTTAATTAGCATGATCACTTTTTGATTTATGGACTAGGGCAGAGGTCCCCAGGCCCAAACCCAGTCTGTGGGCTGTTCGGAACCAGTCACACAACAGGACATGAGGAGCAGGCAAGTGGCTCTCCATCTTCTGCCAGATCGGTGGTGGCAGTAGATTCTCTTGGGAGCACAAACCCTATTGTGAACTGCTCATGCGAAGGATCTAGGTTGCGCCCTCCGTATGAGAATCTAATGCCTGACGATTGAGGTGGAGCTTAGGTAGTGACGCCAGTGCTGGAGAAAAGCTACACATAGATTAACATTAGCAGTGAGAGTGAGGTTTGAGTGCACATCCTCCACCCCACTTTTGGGGAAAATCATCTTCCATGGAACCGGTCCCTGATGCCAAAAATGTTGGGGACCGCTGGCCTAGGAGAACCTAGGATATTTACTTGCATGAATAGCAACCTACAAGGTCCATACTATACTGCTTATATTAAGGATGAGGAAACGGGGGACTAGAGTGAAAGCAACTTGTCGCAGACCCCATAGATAATAAAGACCAAAGTCGGTATAAACTGGTATAATAAGTAAGAAGACCATGTAGGAGGTATTGCTATAGCTGAGGCAAGAGCTAAGGAAAGCCGTCATTGATCTGGTAGAAATTGAAACAGAACAGGACAGAACAGAAGGTACTGCAAAGACTGATTCAAAACATAGGAGGCAGAATTCAATAGACTACTAGAAGTAACTCATAAAAATCAAATGAGGAAAGAAGAGTTTCTCCTCAGAGGAAGGTAACTGCAACTTCTTTCATAAGAGAAGGTTGACTGGATAATTGAAAACCAAGAAGGAAACAGATTAAGTAAATTCAGGTCCTTGTAGTTTTTAGAAAACCTATGATAAGATTATATTAATGTGAACTTTATACTTGGATGTCAACTGCAAAACAGATGAGAGTAAAATGCCTTTGGCAAAAAAGAGTCAAAATATGGAGAAGATCCTGGCAATAGTACTCAAGGAAGGAATCAGAGAGCAGTGCAAAGCTTTGGGAAGCAGCAATCTTCAACATTAGGACCTAGGGTTGTGAATCATGAGGTTCCTGGGTGACATATGAAACCCATGAAACAGGTCTTGGCTTAGAGAAAAGGAATTGGAGGACCCAGGTAAGGAGGTCTGGCTCCCTTGGCATCCCCAGCCCATCACATCAGGTGGTGCTGCAGACTACACTGAGGTCCTTCAGGGATTTTGGAGGGGAAACCAGGGCAGATGACTACTCAGATCAGAAGGACCAGCTGGGAGGGCCAGCCACACACGGCGAGGGGCAGGTGCAAAAACTGAAGGTTAATGCATACAGGAGGTCTCAGGAGGCAAAATCCATCCCACGTCACGCTGACTGCTGACTGTATGGGGGGGGAGGAGGTGGCAGAAGCCTATTTGTTAATGCAATCAGCATTTACTGAATGTCCTTTATATTCCAGGCACTGTGCCAGGCATTGGGCTGGGTGCTGAGAGTTGAAATAACACACTATTTTCTGATTTTGCTACTCTCTTCTGGAGAAGGACTTGGAATGATGTCTGGTTCTTATTGCCACAGGGATTGGGCAGGGCCGTGTCTACCAGAGGCAGACATCAACTTGGGTAATGGGGTCAGGAAGGGGACAGAGCCTGGCTGATACAATACTTATACCCCAAATCTGTGTGTATTTTCTATTTTCAAGTTGGTCTTGTTTATATTTGATAAGCAAATTTATTATTTTATGTTTTCTTATAAGCAATTTATAAATATACAATTATGACATTTTAGGGGGGGCTTTTGATTTTTAATCCTGAAAGCAATAGTGTATCTAAATTGCTGGACTTGGCAATCACCTAAAATAAATGTATTTAAAATCACTCAGTCGAAGTGGCAGCAAATTAAAGAAAGGGCATGATCTATCACTACTTTATTGCATGGGCACACCATAAATCACAGTGCGGAAGCCACAGTGGAGCGTAAGGATTTTAAATCACTGCAAGAATAGGGGTCAGTGAAGCAGATAATCTGTAGAGATGATCCCATCCAGGACCCTTTAAGACACAACAATTGGTAACCATCTGTCTCATGAGGACAGTGGACCTCCAGTTATGTGCTCCATCTCTCACCCAGCTCAAATACAATTAAGCACGATCACCCCTGTTCTCTCAGGCAAGAGTATCCCTCTTCATTACTGGAAGAGAATTGAAGAAATGAAGCAGCTGTAATAAACAGCCCTAGGCCCTTGACTTATTGAGAGAAATGGAAATAATCAACTATTTGTCACGTGGAATGTGTTTTCCCTAGGAACAATGTTGTACATGAAAGTAAGATTTCTATGATAGCCTATTTAATCCAGAATCCCTATCTATCTATTTATCTATCTATCTATCTATCTATCTATCTATCTAGATATGGCGTCCAGTCCAGTGTCTTTATTACATCTGAAGCTCAAATTACACTATTTGAAAAACTATGCTGTTACATCAGTAAGAAAGGTGGAGGGGGGAATAGGAGAATGAACAAGAGGAGATACAAAAATGAAAGTTCTCTTTTAATATTGGCTGTATGATTACAGGCATGGGTTCTAGCTGAAAAGATTTCAATCTCTGCTTTATTGTAAATTATGAGGATTCCAGGAGACAGGTGATTTTAGGTTCCACTTTTAAACGTTTTTCTAGATCTGTGGTCTGCATTATTTCAATCTCAGATCTATACCTCATTAAAAATTTATAGCATTTTATTATTACAAAAAAATTTAAAGCAGAAGTAATCAGTGTAATTCAATTTTAACATTTATTAAGTGCTTACTCTATACCAGGTACTTTTCACTTTTCCAATTGTACATGGATGAATTCATTCAAATCTGACAAAAGTCTATGCAGTAGACATCATCATTATTTCCATTTTACACATGAGGAAACTGTGGCACAAAGATCGCTCAAGATCTCACAGCTAGTGAATGACAGAGTCAAAATTCACACCTAGACAGTCTGACTCCAGAGGCCACACTTGAAGGCATCATACTACATGCTAACTACAGACTTAGTGATCTCAGTACTCATTTGCCAAGTAGATAGTTTATTAAAACAACACTTAGATCTGTTTACATTTGGCACTCATCTATTGGATGATTACCTACTACCCACTGACATTTGTTAAGTTTGTTTTTAAATGTGACAGGCCTAGTTTTTAAAATAATTCATCTTTTTCTGCTCTGTTTTCCTACTGTTTGAATAGTGACCTTTTCAGAACCAAAACAAGTGAAGCAGATCTACTTTTGTGAGAATAAATGGTAGAGGGCCATTCATCCGAGAACCTGTTTTTGACAGATATAGGTTGCCAGTATGCCAAGACAGCTGTACATACAAATGTACTTAATATTCAAAAATCATCACAGTTATTTATATGCATGAAAATCTTCCTATGTCACAAAAGACATCTTTTATTTTATCTGTCATTTTTCTTTTCTTTCTTTCTTTTCTTTTTTTTTTTTGAGTTGGAGTCTCACTCTGTCGCCCAGGCTGGAGTGCAGTGGCATACTCACAGCCACCCCAGCGTCGACCTGCTGGGCTCCGGCGATCCTTCCGACACAGTCTTCCAAATAGCGAGTAGCTCGAACTACAGGCACGAGCTACCACACCCCGCTCATTTTTTATTTATTGTAGAGGCGTGGTCTCGCCAAGTTGCCCAGGCTGGTCTTGAACCTGTGGGCTCAGGCAATCCACTCGACTCGACCTCCCAATGTGCTGGGATTACAGGCTGAGCCACCGAGCCTGGACTATCTGTCATTTTTCTTAAAATAATTACACTATCCCCTCCTATTTCTCTAAGGTTTTGCATAAGATTAGCCTTTTCACAGTTGGTACTCCTAGGGAAAAAAACAGGCAAGGGTAATGGATAAACAGTGTTCAGATTTAGTATTTATCAATTTGTGATATTTTAGCTTTTCAATGACTCTTCTCGTGTTCTTTTCTCAATCTGCTAGTCCGGGATGGGAAGAGAAACTCATCTTAAGAGACAACATTTCTCCCTTCCATTAGTATTTATTGCATAGGATATTCAAAATTTTTGTGATCATTTTACTGTGGAGATAAGAAAAGGAACTGCAAGTGTCGGCCTGTATATTTGGAATTTTCCTAGAGACTATTACTTGGATTTTCTTCATGGATGAAAGAGAAGCTAAAATTATACTCTGAACATTTCAGAGAGTGTGCTTGCCTTAAGTTTTGCTGTGAATTTTAAAACTTTCTATTGAGTCACAGTTACCTAGCTGGGATACTCTTTTGAGTCCTAAGAATTATTAGTCTTATACCTCCAAATACATTTCAAATACAGTCCGGCAAATGAAATCAGATGCTCTGAATGGGTTTGGGGGTAAATGAATCCACTAGAATAGTCCCTTTCTATAAAGCAGTCTTGGGGAGGTGGCTTAGCCAGGGCCAGTCCTGCTTCTTCTCGACACAGGAGGCTCAGGATGGAGAATGGAGTTCTGTGGAAAGGCTGAGGCCCTCCCTGGAGGTGGACCCACTCCACTACACATCTTGCTTAGTTAGATGATATGCCAAGAACCAAGCCCACCCTGTTGGCTTCCTGCCCAAGAACAAGCCGAGTCTACGCTCTGCTCCGTCAAAGCCTGAGGGGTTACTGGCATGGTAGCCTCTCTGGCCCCGCCTGGAGTGGGGGAGAATCTGGGAGAGAACGGAGAATGAGTGGTGTCACTACCGCTGTTCTCTTCCTGTTCTCCAGATTAATAAACAGCCCTCTTTTCTTCTTCTAAAGGTTTGTGATGAAGGAGCTTCTGCTCAGCTGTAGTATCTCCAGATTGCTGTGGCTGGTTTACAAGCCACTCGCCCTGGCATAAATTTAGCAGCTATGTTTTACAGTAAAAAGAAACCCAAGGACATATTTTAGTATGCAAATAGGATCCAAATGAGACTTTTCTTTGGCTTCATGAATAAATATAGATATTATGTTAAGAAATTAGATTAAATTATGTCTTTGAACTCAATACTATATAGTGAATATTAGTTCTTAGGAAAGAGCAAATGAGTCATTAAATTTTAAAAGCTGAACACAAAATGTCTACTAAGGTAAATTTAAATATTTCCATTTCAGTATCGATGAACACAGATTATGGTAACAAAGTACACTGATAAAATCTTTTTTAATTAAGAAAAAATAGTCTTTTGGTAAAAGATAGTAAAAGTACATCATAAGAAAAAAGATGTTTATCAAGACAGTTGAAGGTTAAAGCATCACCAAGACAAAGATTAAATAGCATGGAGGCTAAAAGAAAAGAAATCTTTGCTTTTGTGTGTGTGTGTGGTCAGTAGAAATGCCAGAGCATGTTCTCCTAAGTCAAAGACACACAAAAATTATGAAAGGGACATGGAGAGCCTGATAGAGTCCCTGTGCACTATGCTGAATGAATAAATAGAGAACCAACTTCAGGCAGATAAAACTGCTGGGTTTTACTCAGCCTTTTAATGTTTTCAAAATGCATTTGCCTTACCACTTAAAGCCTTGTAGTAATAATAATAAGAATAATCTAAGTTCTGTTTATTTCCTCTCAAAAGGAATAAACGTTTGAAGAGACAATTCTGTTCCCACACAGCAGGAAGGACACATCTTTTTACCTTGTGAATAATTTAACTAAAATCACTGCCACTCTTCAGGGAGTGGTTTATACAAACTTTGGGTCAACCTGTGCTTCACAGTTCACTTAGCTCTCGACACTCACCTTCATAAACCTCTATTTGTATTACCAAATGTTGGCTGCCAACTAAAGAAAGAGAAAAACAGGAACTTCCTTATACAATTACAGAATGTTAGTGCAAAAGAGAACTGAAAGATGGTCTTGTCTATACCACCAACTTATAGATGAAGAAACAGAAGCGGAATGACTTGCTGATGTCTCGCCAGGCTGGCACAACCTGGCCTAGAGCTCAGTTCTTCTGACTCTCAGACCCACGTTCTGGCACCATCATGAATCCTCGCTCTTACTGCCCGATGGATGAGTATGTTAGGCACTGGGGATGTAGAAATAAAAGAGGCATGATACTTGACTTCAAGGAGCTCATGATCCCATAGAGAAAGCAAAATATGTAAACCATCCCCCTAATCATATTGTGCTTTGTATGCTGTTGCTAGAACAATCTTTCTAAAAATAAAAATTGTAGTGTATCTGACCCTGCTTAAAACCCTGCAGTAGGGCAACCCCCTCTGGTCCCCTCCAACTGTGGGAGCTTTTCTGTCCTCTCAATAAATCCTGCTCAAAAAAAAAAAAAAAAAAAAAAACCTGCAGTAGCTCCTTGTCGTCCATAAGGTAAAGTTTCCTTCTTGTTCCCCGGCCTCTTGTCTGACTGGGTCTGTGCTGAAGCCTGTGATCTAGCCATAGAGAGCCAATTGCTTTACCCTAAAGGTAGCAGGCTCTTCCATCCTGCCAGGACCTTACTTGTGCTGTCCTCTGCCTGGAATGACCTCTTTCCATGACCTGTCTGGAGATAGGAGGAGAGAAACCTCAGGACATCTCCCTTGTAACAGACGTCCCTAGGTTTCCCTCCTCCTGTCTCCAGTCTCACAGGTAGAATCGGTCACTCCTTTGTTTACTACCCGCTGTGTCCTGCCCATACTTCTCCTACAGCATCTATAGTGCTTTTAACATTACTTGAAACCACACACACACATTTGCTATTTACATTCATGCCTTTCTCTGCTAATTGAAGATAAACTCCCTGACGGCAGGACCATCTTTGTACCCTAGAATCCAGTTCAGTGCGAGGCTTATAAAAACTCCAGCGAATGAACTGTCCATAGGGGCCTCACAACATGCTACGGGAAGGCAAAACAAAAAGCAGTGAACTGTGCTTGCAGGATTTGCCTGGAGGCTGAAGGTCGTGTACCACGTGGATGAGCAGTAGTCCCTTCAGACAGAAGGCGAGGGTTGGTTCATAACTGGTTGCAAGAGCAGAATGCGTAAAGGTAGAGAGGCCTGACGATTGACGGAAACGTTGGCATGTTTGGGAAACGTTGAGGACACCGGAAAGGATGGGCTGAGGGACATGGTGATTTGCTGTTGCTGTTAAACTGGAAGAGGCTGCAAGTCAGTCAGGGCCTGTGTGTGAACAGGACTAGCAGTCCATACTGAGAAAGGGGTTTTGATGGTCTCACAAAGAGCTAGAGGAAAAGAGTTTCAAAGGTCAGTGTTTAAGAATATGGAAGATTGGATGCGACTGTCAGAGAGAAAGCGCCATGCAGTCACTGAGTGGCAGCTGTTCCAGGGAGGGGTGGGACTTGCAGCTTGGAGTCTGGGTGGGGCATTACTGATCTGAAGGTTCAGAGAACTGAAAATGGTCCGGGTGAGAAGTGATTAGGGCTTGAACCAAGGCAGTGGAGATGGAGAAAAAAAGAATAATTATAGAAACAAACACAGCAGTGGTGAGATCAGTTAAAGATGTGGAATGAGGGGAAATGAGAAATCAAGAATAATGCCAAGCATTTATCTCGAATGTTCAACTAGACGGCTTTGTCCTGATACAGAATACAGGAAAGTATCCTTGAGTTGAGTTTGTGACGCTTGTGAGATAATTAAATGAAGATGCTGAGGAAACAGTTGGAACGACGTGTTTCCAACTCAGGAGAGAGTTTAGCTCGTGAGTCTATCGAGGTGATAACTGGGTCCATAGGTGAGGACAGGAGCATCTGAGAGCATGTGAGACTGAGAGAAGGTCTAGGATCAGGCCCTTAGGAAAGGAGGGAACAGAAGACAATGAGAGAACAAAGAAATCCGATGCGGAGTCATGGGAGCTGTAGAAAAGAGAGTTTATTCACAGAAAAGAAAGGGTTCGTAGTGTTGAAACCAAAGAACACTGATGATGGGGACTGACAAAGGTCCTGGAAGAGCTGTACCAGAAGACTGCAGACGTACTCATTGGGGGCTGGAGGAAGTCCAGCATAAGTCAGCCCAAGCACTGAGCCAGTGAATCAAAGACAAAAGACTCCTCTTTCCTAGTCCCAGCCGGTTCGTAAGCCTGAGGTTGAATTGAAACTATGATTTATGCTAAATAGCCTCATCTAATCAGGGTTGGTGAAACTGAGGTAGTTTGGACTATCTCTGGCAAGAACTTGATAAAGCACTGAGTCTTTCACATTAATTTTATTCTTTATTTGTATGGCCTGGGATGGATTAAGGAAGTAGCTGACTAAAGAACTAGAAGAAAGGCATGAAAAGGAAGGGAGGACAAGAAATATTCATTCTTTAAGTAAATATAGCAAACAGCAGTCGTAGTCTGAGGTCTGTTTGTAGGAAAAACAGAAGCTAGCATGGCCAACGTAGGCTCCAGTGGACTAGCAAAAAAATGCAATCCCCATACAATTAGGCATTTATAAAAAGAGTGTTCCAAATTCCTCAAAAATTTTTAGAGAGGGAGTTAATAAGGAGGGGGACTCCAGATGTGGTCTGTGGAAAGTGCTGGAACTGAGAGTGAGCCTTTAGAAATGTTTAGAGCAAACCAAGAACGCTGTGACACACAAGCACATCATCAGCGGACTCATGTCATTGAGCGGCGCAGGGACTGACTTGGGTGTTGTGGAATTCACACAGTGAGTCACAGGTGGCATGACCTGTGCACTAGTCATAAGCAGGAGGACACTTAAACCACACACGCTTGAAACGTTTTTTGAAACAAAATTTTTTTCAGCCCCCGTACCCCTGAATAATTTGAATCGCACTGCTTTGGATCACAACCCATCTGCAGGTTAGGATGCTCTATAGTTTATTTGTTGTGAGGAAGTTGACGAAGAGCTTGAGTACACACCAAAAAATTTAGATATAAAGTGAGAGGAAATTGAAAGTCATTGTAGAAGATGTGAGTTGGATATAGAAACGCCCAACATTACTTTTTCATAGTATTTCCTAGATTAAATGTAGGCTAGTTCATTTTTGTTCATGACGCTATCCCCAGAGTCTGATAATAATATCTGGCACATGGTGGAGGCTAAGTAAATATCTGATGAATATTGAATTAGTTGTTCTAACTGCAAGGTAGAGTCCAGACCGAGGAGGGGAAAGGCTTGAATTAGAAAAAGTGGCTAGGAGACTTTAAAGACAGTCTAGACATAGGCTGATGGGACTGATCAGTCTAATGGATACAGAAATAAAGAAAATATGAATCTGAGAAACATTAGGTAGAACCTCCACTTTCTCACATAAGAAGGCACATGCCATTCACCAAAGTCTCGTTCAGAAATCTGGGGTCATCCTTGACTCTTTCCTTTCTCCTGGCTCCCAAGACTCAGTCACTGCAATTCCTGAATGGCTCTAGTCTGCCTTCTTCTCCTACTCACACTGCTGTCGTTCAAGCCCTCCCTAGGACTTTTGCAATAGCTTCATAAATAGTCTCCCTGCCCCAGGCTTGTCCCCAAGTCTTCTTTCAAAGTTGAAAATTCAGGGCTTTTACTTCTGTGTTTAAAACCCTGAAATGGCTCCTGATTTACCTTCTAGACACAAGGAATACCTAAGCTCCATGGGCAACTCCTTACCAGGTCCGCATCATCTGGCGCTTGCTTCACGCGCTGGCATTTCTTCTACTCCTTACTTGGTGGTTCTTAAACCTGAGGACCACCAACCCTCTTGCAAGCCCTGCCCCAAGAGGAGGCAGTGCTGCTTCCCAACTCTGTGCCTTTCTCATGTTAGATTCCTTCTGCCTAGGCTGCTCCCCTCGCTCTTGCCCTGCCTGCATCTCCATCTGTATTCATTTCCTATTGCGGCTGCAGCAAATCACCACAAAGGCAGTGGCTTAAAAGCAAATGTGGCATCTCTTTTGGAGACCAGAAGTCCGAAATGAGTCTGAGGGGACTAAAGTCACACAGATGATGCCTTCCGGAGCTTGAGGAGAGCCCCCTCTTTGCCCTTTCCGGCTTCCAGAAGCTGCTCACATTCATTTCGGCTGAGGGTCATCATTTCACTCCAGTTTCTGCTGCCATTGTCATGTCTCCTCTGACACTCTTGCCTCCTTTTTATATAAGGACCCCCGTGATTCTGTCAGGCTCATCTGAGTAATCTAATCTTCCCATCTTCCCTAACCTTAATCGTACCTGCAAGGTCCCTGCTGCCATGTTAGGTGACACTTACATGTTTAGGGCGTGGACATCTTTGGGGAGCCATTATTCTGCCTGCTATACCACTCAAACTCAACAGATTTCTTAAAGTTCAGCTCAGATATAACTTTTTCTCTGAAACGTGCTCTGCTCAGAACCAATCGCTTTCTATATGGTGTGATATATGTACTTCCATCACTGCGTGGATCAGCTCGCGTCATATACATTAACTTTTTAAAACATATTTACCTCTCTACCATATTTGAGCTCTCAAAGGAACAGTTATTTATATTGTGTTACCAGCACCTAGCACATTACAGGATATGGGGTGAGTAGTATGAGCTAAATTTATTTTTTAAATAAATCAATCGTGTCAGTCACTGCATGATCCATTTTCCTGTTAACTAGACATGTAGGCTTAAGTGGTGACTGCAGCTACAGTGTGTCCCTAACTCTTTGGGGTCATCCCTTACCATTCCCCTCACCTGCCCTTGCCTTCTTCCTCTCCAGCCATATGAATTTTCTGACCCTTCTTGGTCATGCTGTGCCTCTCCATCCTCATCTATCTGTGATGCTATTCCTCCAATTCTTCTGTCTCATGAATCTCTGTTCATTTTCAAAAATTTTCCTGCTGCAATGCCTTTTATGATAGTCTCAAGACAGAGTTAATCCCTTCCTCATATGAATTGCTAACACATTTTCTACATATCTATAGTACCAATTTCACATTGTGTTTTGCTTATGTACATATCTGTTCTGTCACAAGAATGTCTAAGAACCGTATCTTGTTTATACCAAGTGCTCAATGTTTTCATTTTTTATTTTAATGTTATAGCCAAATTCTCAGAACTCTGGAAATAATGCTTATTAGATTAAAACGAACATATAAACAGATGAGCATGGAGGGTAATAGGAAGAAATCAAAACATGAAATGGAAGCTCTCGATAAAAGATGAGGAGGAAGGAAGAGACCAAGAAGTCCCCCCAGACACCATTCGGAAAACTCTGGGAGGCAGGGTGAAAGAAGGTTGGAAGTCACGTGGCTGACCCGGACCACTAATTAAAGAGGAGAGCATGAGGAGCAGCCCTGAGCTGTGGGCCTGGGAATCAACTGCAGGGGCTGTTGGATTTGACCGTGAAGAGACCCTAATGGCTTTAGAAAGCATGGCTTTGGGAGTGCTCAGTCAGGACTCTGGGTCTGCGCCTGCTTTTAGGTTAGAATGGGGAAGATCTGAGAAGATAAGTGACTTGAGGAAGACGTATACTGACCTCATAGATGAGCAACCCGCTTGAATGTCTGCAGTCATGAACATTCCAGCACGCTCCAAGTCAGGTGGGAAGAGTTAGTCCTTTCATCTGATACCATGACTTCAAAGTACCGGGAGATGTGGGTAGTTCTCAGGGAATGCAGGGACCAGCATAACGTGCTCCCTAGAATAACCACAGATTTTCATCACTAGGGCACAGTCAGCTGGGCAGTACCGGCTCTTTAGGAACAAGGGCAAAATGTCTAACTCTAGCTTCAGCTTGAGAGCAATTTGTCTTCCAGGGAACTTTGCTGGATGATGGGATTTCTCTGTATGAGCCATTCTCTGACCCAGTGGATGAATAGTGTTCACACTTCTGCCTGCCTGGAACTTTGATCTCTTATCTTCCACCAACATTGCCTTCAGCTGTATTCTCCAAACTGTATCTTGCTCGGTTGACCGATAGAGCCAGCTGTCTGTCTTGACCCTTACTAAGCCTGATCTAGACAAACTCCTGTGTCTGCCATCCACCTGGATTTTTGCCTGAACTGACTTTGTCTAACATCTGTTTCTGTGATCTGTTTCTGTTGTGTCCTAGATCAGTCTTCTGTGGTCTGATAGATCACATATTCTCAGTGAGAGAGAGAATGGTCTTGGGGAATAAAAAACAAACTAATTTTTTAAATGTATAAAATGCAGATATACACATATAGTACATAAGCTGATATCACAGTATGGCTGTATGTATTAGTCAGGGTTTTCCAGAAAAACAGAACCGATAGAATATACATAGATATATGGAAAGAGATTTATTATGAGAGATTGGCTCAAGTGATTATGGAGACTGAAAAGTCCCAGGATCTGCTGTCTGCAAGTTGGAGGATCAGGAAGGCTGATCAGGATCAGACTAAGCCCAGAGCTCTGAGAACCAGGGGAACCAATCGTGTAAGTCCCAGTCCAAGTTCAAAGGCCCAAGAACCAGGAGCACTGATAGCCAAAGGCAGGACAAGGTGGGTGTGCCAGCTCCAGCAGAGAGAACCGATTTGTCCTTCCGCTTCCATTTGATTATATATTCAGGCCTTGAAGGGACTGCGTGATGCCCATCCACATTGATGAGGGCGATTGATCTTTTATTCAGTCTACCAATTCAAATGCTAATCTTTTCCAAAAACATCCTCCCCAGCACACCCAGAAATAATGTTTACCAGTTGTCTAGGCAATCCTTAGCTCAGCAAAGTTGACATATAAAATTAACCATCACACACTGTGGTACCAAAATTTCATGTGGGAAAACAATTTTTTTAAACGAATAAAAAGGCTCCTTAGGAAGGCAATAAGGAAAAGGAAGAGGTTGGGAAGCACTGCGATAGGTGATGCGTCTACAATTCAGGTTACGAGAGGAGCACAAGAAGAGTGGATGCTGAGGAAACAGAGAGCCATGGTTAACTATTTGAGAAGTACATTATGGAGAAGATTCCAATATAGCAAACAAATTGTGAGCACTTATTATGTGCCGTGAACTGTGAGAAACTCTTTCACATTCATTAGCAGAGAGCTTCTCTTTATTTTAGTCTCAATGTACAGAAGTACAGAATGCAGAAACAACCACATTTTCCCTTGTGACAGTAGCCCACCTATCTCTCCTTTGCTTTGGCTTTTATGCTAATTACCTACTTGGAGGCAACTCCTCATTTATGTCTTGCAACATAAGACAATGAGAACACAGCCCAGATTTTGTTTGTAGAAGCTTCTTTCATGGCAGTCACTCAACGGGTTGGGCAATTTAAGAGACGCAGTTGTAATCATGACTAACTCATTAACATGCTTGAGGGAAACCTGAACATCCTTAACCTACTTTTGAAAAGAGGCAAGAAAAATATGAGTGGAAAACAGTTTCAAGTCTTTGAATGACAGAGTCTAGAATCTCCCTAGCTGGGGTTGAGATGGGGTAGGATAAGAAAACAGAACGTTGCTTCAAGAAAGCCCAGCAATCACTTACATCCACTTGTTGTTCTACAGTATGATTTTTGTTTGTTGGTTGGTTTGTTTTGACTTAAAATTTTTTTTTTCCTCACAGCACTCATTAAGAATTTACTGCTGAGTCTTTTTTAGGCAGGTGCAGTGGCTCAAGCCTGTAATCCCAGCACTTTGGGAGGCCCAGGCGAGAGGATTGCTTGAGCCTGTGAGTTTGAGACCAGCCTGGGCAACATGGTGAGACCTTGTCTCTACAATAAATCAAAAAAATTAGCCGAGCGTAGTAGCATGCGCCTGGAGTTCCGGCTACCTGGAAGGCTGAGGCAGAAGGATCGCCGGAGCCCAGCAGGTCGACGCTGGGGTGGCCGCGAGTGTGCCACTGCACTCCAGCCTGGGCAACGGAGCGAGACTCCAACTAAAAAAAAAAAAAGAATGCACGACTGAGTCTTTTTTATCCCAGCAGAGCATCAATGCTACGTATTTGTCTCGTGCCTTTGACTCTCGTGCTTTCTTCCTCTCCCACTTTTCTACTCTTGTCACGAGGGCTGAAGCAGGGATGACGTTGCTGGGCGGAAAACTGAAGGGGGAAGATAAGCGAGCCCCAGTGTCCACTTAGAATGTACAGTCAACTCTTGGCAACTTGTCTGTGGCAAGTCTTGCTTTCAGCTTCTTGTTTACTCTATCGCCCACTCTGTGAGCTTGACTCTACGAGGAATGTTTGTACCAGCTCTACCTATTCACAATGCCGGGAGCATCAGTTGCACAGAGAAATAGTCTGGAAAATCTACTTTTCAGGTGTCAACTTGACTAGAAAACAAAACGAAGCCCCATTATTGTTTTGTGGAATTTGGTATTGTTTTAAAATAAACTATCACTCGTGTTTTGTCAGACTAGTTATACGTGTAGACAGTCGTATTCCTCCTTCCTGGTCATATCTTGCACTCCAGAAGGAAAAGAAGGAGAGGGGAGGACTTTAAAAGCACTGGGCTCTAGCCGGGGTCGGTGGCTCAGCCTGTAATCCCGCGCTTTGGGAGGCTGAGGTGAGTGGATTGCCTGAGCCCGCGGGTTCGAGACCGGTCTGGGCAAGTGAGACCTTATCTCTACAATAAATCAAAAAATTAGCCGGGCGTGGTAGCGTGCGCCTGTAGTTTCAGCTACTTGGAAGGCTGAGGCGGAAGGATCGCCGGAGCCCAGCAGGTCGAGGCAGTGTGGCCGGGAGCACGCCACTGCACTCCAGTCTGGGCAACAGAGTGAGACTCCAACTAAAAAATATAAAATAAAAAATAAAAGCACCTGACCCAAGGAGGATCTGAATTACAGGTCAATGTGTGACTCTAGGGGATCGGAACACATCTCTGCTCAGGTGCATCCGATTAAGAGGACAGTAAAGACAAGGGACACGGTGAGTAATGAAACAGCTTTTAAGATTCTGGGTCATTTTCACCTGCAGCTTCAATATTTTTTTTAAGCTTTATAAAGTCTTGGAACATGAAACACACAATTCAATTTATTCAGTCTAGTGGATCCTTGTAGACTGCCCTGAAAATCAGAACACTTTGAACTTAATCCTTACTGTGACATTGGCTAACTCTGTAACTTTTAGCCTTTTCAGTTCTCCAAGACAGTATGAATAATGCAAAGCACACAGGCTTTGGAATTACCGCAACATGGGTTCAAATCCTACCCTTACCATTTATTAGTTTGTTGACATTGGATAATTTATCTAACTTGAGTCTCAGAATCTTTATTTGTTAAATGGAAATGACAATATCCATCTTGCAGGAGTGCTGTGAGGATCAAAAGAGATTATGTTTGCAAAATACCCAGCACATAGGATGACTACATAAATGGTTGCTCCAACAGGAATATCAGCGTAGAGATCGGAAAGGGCTAGGTGACAAAAGGCATGGGCGTTCTGAGCTCATTCTCTGACAGGTGCCTCCTTAACCCTACAATATTATTAGAGAATCAGGTGAGTACAGCCCAGTCACGTAGTACCCCAGGCCTTTTTAAAATTTCTGCAGGTTCTGGTCACTACAGCAATTAGAATGTACAGGGGCAAGGATAAGGGAAAGGTGGAGAGGAGAGAAAGAGAAAGAGAGAGAAAGAGACAGAGAGACACACAGAGAGGATGAATAAGGAGAATGGACGGTGGACGTGCTCTGTTCTTCCTGTCAGAGAATCTCCTGGCATTCCTTCGGCTGCAGAATAGGAATGGGGGCTGGCGGGGAGCCAATGGCAGCCTGCTGGTGATGTCTGCACCAAGCCAGGCTGCCAAAGTGTTTCCCGCTCCGTCTCCACAGTTGTCGCTCTCAGCTTTGGATAGATCCCTGGCAAGCCTTTCGCCAAAAGCAAAAAAGGCAGCTACCTAACTGCCCAGTCCACAGAGCTGACAAGCCACTGTGTCACCAAAAAGAGAGAGGGTCATGGGAAAGAAAAGTTTGTGGTTCTGCCTCTCAGGCAGGAAGTCAGGAGGCTGTGAGGTGGCATGGTTGACTCTTGCTCCTTGACAAAGTTTCTCTCTGTGTTCTTCTCCTCCTCTCTGCCTGCCATCCTGCCTGTTCCACTGGGTAGGCAGCAAGTGCCTATCCAAGTCCTCATTTATGGCATGTGTCCTATGTGCCCAACATTCATTCAGCACACCTACATTGAATGCTTTCTGTAAGAATGACAAAGGCGATAAGACAGCCCCAGAGCGAGACTCAAAGGCTCCAGCAGGTCCCAATACAGTAATAACACTCTCCGCTAATTGCTAAATGTTGCATACAGCATATGCAGAACCCAACCACAGAGGGGCTCAGGTAAGGAACAAGGAAGCTGAGGCAGGCTTCACAGAGAAGATGACACTGGAGCTAGGCCCTCGGACAGGGTTCCTTGCATCCAGGGGAGGATGGGGCAGGGGCGGGGAGGGAGTCAGGGCATTCCAGGCAAAGGAAGCTGCACGCACAGAGGTGTAGGGGACATGAGACCACAGCATGTCTGGGGGCTGGCTGGAAGTCTGATGTGCCTGGAACACAGGCTTACAGCACGGGGCAGCAGCAGGGGTGGACGTAATTGTGGCAAAATGCCAAGCGTTTTCCAGGTCAGTCTGCGGTGTTTGGGGTCCAACCACAGGGAATGGTGAGCCACTGGTAGGTTTTAAGTGTGGAGTGATAGGACTATACTTGTATGTTGGACATTAGACATTACTGTGGACTGAAAGTGCATTTCTCTCAGTGAATGGACTGAAAGAAGGTGAGATTGGGAGTTGGGAGACTCTTAAGAGGTCACTGAAATTGTTGATGATGTCAAGTGCTGCACACTAGTCAAGGAACGTGAAGACTGAGTATGAAGTCATTGTATTTGGCAGCTGGAGATCTTTGGAAACATCTAAAAGCAACTGAACCAGAATGGTTCAAGCAGAAGCCAGATGACTAAGTCAATGGCTCTAAAAGTGTGGTCCCCCGACCAGTAACATCAGCATCACCTGGGAACTTGCTACCAATGCAGATAATTGGGCTCACTTAGACCCCAGCCCAAACCTCTGGGAACGAAGCCCAGTAATTTGTGTTTTTACAAGCTTTCTGGGTGCTTTTGACACATGCTAAGGTTTGAGAACCACTGGCCGAAATGAATCTTTCTCCACCTTTTCTCTAAACATTCCTTACTAGGAACCCAACTCTTACAAAAACAGAGCCATTTGGTGCTTCCTAAATAATGATTAATATTGTGGATTTCCAGTTCTCTGCATAAGTTATTCCTCTGTCAGCCATATGCAATGTACAGTCTTCACCAGGCAATATGGAACTCATGGTACAACACCTCACTCAAATGTCACTTCCCTACAAAGTTTCTCTAACTTCCTTTAGGCAGCCACCGTATTGATACTTTTGCACATATTTATACCATGACACTTATTTTATTGTGCTGTGTTGTTTTGGTTTACTGTTTTCTCTACTAACCAGAAGCTCCTCAAGAGCAGGGATGGCTTTGCCTATCTCTGCTTCCTCCTTTTTTTTCACATAGTAGGTGCTCAGTAAATGTAAGAAAAGGACACTATAATGGGTTGAGACAGTAAAAATAGCAAGGGATAAGCTACTCTTTTAAGAGGCTTGGAAGTAAAAAACAGATGAATTTGAAATAGAAATAAAAATACAATAGAAAGTCTGTGTGTGCGTGTGTGTGTGTGTGTGTGTGTGTAAGGAAACTGTTGACTGAGGGGATTAAGCCAGGATAGAGAGAGAGAGAAAGAGAGATGAACGATGAGACAGTGGGAGCCGGTGATAATGAATGGCAAAATGGTCCCTGGAAGAGGCAGAAGGGAATGAAATCCATGGCCAATGCAGAAAGGTTAGCACTGGAGGAGGGAAAGACTCTTCTTCTCTGAGATATAAGGGAAGGAAGTAAAGGTGGCTGCATAAGAGATAAGTTGTGATGCTGAGAGGAGAGAGGATGTGGAGTCCTTGGATGGTCTGCCAGTGGAGAAATGATGAGGGCTGGGGGAGGTTTTGCAGAGGAGGTGATATTCAGGCTAGGAGATGCCTTTAGTGAAACAGGAAGTGAAGCCTTTGGCTAGTAAGGAAATGGGGAACAGAGAGAGGGAAAGAGGGTCTAGGAGAGCGGTAACGGCTTGAAAACGTCAGGGAGGGGGTTAGAGAGCCGCAGAAGGGGACTCTCTTTTGGGCTGATCCATCTCCTTGAGTTGACGTAAAGAAGAATCACAGGCCAACCCTCTTTCGGGCCCCCTCCTGCTTTGCTTGGGAGCTTTTCTGTATGCTTCACAAACTCCTGCTTTCAAAAAAAAAAAGAGCCCACCTATTCGTCCAACTGGCTTTGGCAATAAAAGCAGTAGGAGGGAATTGTATAAGATGGACAACTTCTAAATATGGAGCCCAATACTAACATAGAAAGTATTCTAGCTCTCTATATCAGTTAACACTGGAATGTTCTGCAGATGATAATAATGCAATATATGGCAACTAGGTACAACAATGGAAAATATTTATGATATATGAATTACCTGAGAAAGCATGATGAGAACTGTAGGCATGCCTTGATTACAACGCTGTAAAAATATGCATATGCAGAACGACAGAATGAAATCTTCCAATATGCTACCAGTGGTGGTATTATAGGTCATTTTTTCCTTTAATTTTTGAATGGAGGTTTTTATGGCTGTGACTAAAGTTAGGGAAATAAGTAGAATTGCTTTTTTCCCTATGGGCTTTGTCTTTTACTGGGAACACTTAGAAGAGTTTATTTCAAAATAATAAGTTGTAATGTGGAGTCAATCAACAGAACTATCTAACCTTCTCCCATGTAAGGAGCAGATGCAGGGAAAATAAATCCTTGAGTTGCTCCAGAACTGGGAGCTGACAAGAAAGAGATGGGGTACCATGCTGTTGGGAAACACAAAAGCAGATGATGACCAAGCCCTTGTCTCACAAGAAACTTGGGACAGTAGGCTTACAATAAATGATTAGAGGACAATATATTCCATGTTCAAGTTAGTCAGCTACACAATGGATGGGACTGGCTTTCTGAAGCAGAGACCTGTGGGTAGGCAGTATCATGCAGAGGTCAACTGCATGCCATTGGAGCTGACCAGAAGGGGCCTGGATTTAAATCCCTGTGCCACTGCTTAGCAGCTGTGTGATCTCAGACAACTTACTCAGGGATCCCTTTCTCTACCTGTGAAGTAGAAATGATAATACCTAGTCACAAACTGGTTGGAGCATGACAAACAATAAAAGAGGTAAAGTGCTTAATATAGTGCTTGACACGCAGTAATCATGCCATAAATATTTTTGCCTTTGTTATTATTCGTGTTATTATTGTTGCTATTATCCACGAATATTTATGGCGGAGGGAACTGACTGAACTGGGGGCACACTGAGTCCTTTGGAGGGAATTCAGGGAGGTGTCTTGAGAGTCAGTCTCTCTCACTGCTGGCACAATGTGCAAGCTCAACCCAGGCCTTCAGGAGGGGAAAGGGAGATGTGCAAGGGGGAACTCCACGTTGGTTCTTCTTTTGCTAGCGACCATGCTACTTCCCCCCTTCTAAGCAGGTGCACAGTACTCCAGAGCACCCTTTCACCTTCCTCTCCCACTCTTCTGTTCTGTTTTTCTCCTCTTCAACTCTTCTTACTTCCCTTTTCTCCTCAAAACCCCAAGTGGTGGATGAGTAAGGAACTATACTACTTTTCGCATGTGCAAAGTCGGACTTTTTTGAAAGTTAAAGGCTGTCTTCTAATTTCAGCACTTGGAGTTTACATTAAGTAAGTCTGTGTTCCCTCTACCCATTTCTTTCCTTACTTAAAAAATGTCTATTCTTTCAAGCCTTATATTTTGTAAATACTCTCAAGTGGTAGTCACCAGTAGAGAGACAAGGACATAGGAGTTCAATTAAGGATGACTCTTGCAGGAACTACATATGACTCTTGAAGGAAACCAACAGAGGTGTGACCCGTCGGCAGGGCTCTCCTTGGCAATGAGGTGTTTCTTCTGGATTCAAATGAAGGTCTTCACAGGGGAAACATCCCCTGTCTTTTACCATTTGTTCTTCTCTTCCTGCTTAGACTCAACAGTCTAAGCAGGAAGGCGTCTAAGGAGTCCAAGAAAGGAGTCAAAGGTTCGAAAGAAAATGATTGGATCAGTGGTCTGAGAAAGAGGATACGACAGTCCTATTACATTACGTTTATTTTTATTTTTTTGAGACTCACTCTGTCCCCAGGTTGGAGTGCAGTGGCATGCTCATGGCTACTGCAGCCTTGACCTGCGGGGCTCAGGCGATCCTTCCACCTTAGTCTTCCAAGTAGCTAGAATCACGGTGTGTGTCACCGTGTCCAGTTAATTTTTTGATTTATTGTAGAGACAAGTCTCACCAACTTGCCCAGGCTGGTCTGGAAGTTCTGGGTTCAGGCAATCCTCTTGCCTCTGCCTCCCAGAGCACTGGAATTACAGACATGAGCCACCATGCCCGGCCATATTACATTATTCTTAACAGAGACCACAATGATTAAAAACAAAAACAAGCTGGTATCCAGGATATTCAGGTACAACCACCAGTCACCGGCAGATTCCAATTTTACATTCCATTCCACACTGATGCATAACAATAATGATGTACTTTTAGCTTTATCAGAGACACTACTTGCTACTTGCATATTTACAAGGTCATTATCTCCAGCAACAGATACCTGTTCTGAGCCCAGCAATTACCACCTCTGTCTCTTTGCACACATTAGCAGACATACACACCACTGATTTGTACTTTCCTATAAAATTACTCTTTCCCTTTTTAATTAGAGTGTTTTCAGAAGAAAACCCTATCGTTAGGGCCATGTATGCTTCCATTATAAGTACCTGTTGACAGCTATTAATCATTTCCTGATGAATTACTTATTTAGAAGGAAAGTTCTTTCATGCTTACTTTTAAAAATGGAATTTCTTTTTCTTATTTCTGATGCCCCCACTCTCATATGTAGTTAACAATTTTGAGTTCCACATAACAAGAAAAGGTCCCCTTTTCTCTGCTCCAGAAGATTTAGACATGATCTGCATGCAGATGGTATGAAGATGCTTCATATTTTAAGGTGGAAACTTTCAGTATGCCCGGACCTCACTGCTCAAGAATTTCTTGGCCGATCATAAAGGGAGAATATAAGAATGTGGGTAGAAACAACTGAACTGTCTCTGAGAACAAATGACATAACATTCATAAATATTCAGAATTGCATAACCATTTTAGCGACTGAAGCAGTGAGACTCATCCAATAATATTGTGGTTTAATAATTACACAGTTGTGGATTTGTGTTGGGCCTTGAATTGGGGACATGTCCTGGTGCATACAAGTCAATGCTTTCATATACATCGTTATATATAAAAAGTACACTTTAGAATTGAATTGCAATACCTCTCAGCATAAAATACTTAAGAGAAGTTTTCAAAGTCACTTAGTGCTAAAATGAGCATTCCTATACGAATGTACCCGCTTACATCATATATAGCAGAGGATCTGGAATTCTAGTTAAATTTTATAGGTATCATTTGTCATAGAGTACTTGCATGCGGGGAACAGGTTATTACACAAGAACAATCTTACATTTCCCTCTCCTTAGCATCAATTAAATTGAGATAATCAAGTTCATAAAAGGGCAAAAATATGTCAAGAAGCCCAAATTACAATTACTTATATTACTTACACCCTTAATCAGAGCAGAGAAAATTGGGTCTAACTCAGCGGAAGGGTCTGACTGGCAATTTATTCTCAGAGCAAGTTTGAACCTTGAGGTTAACTCCTGTCTTCTGGAACGTGTCCTCTGCATGGCTGAACTTTGTTGACCTTTCAGAATGTGGGTCTTCATCGAGTGCATACTCTATGCAAGGCAGAGAACCAATTGTTATGGAGTTTACAAGCATGAACAAGGAATAAATAAGAGATGGTTCCCATCTTCACATGGTTTAAAGTCCAGCTGTGCAGGCCACCTCAGTTCATATCTTGCAGGCTGGGGAATGAACAAAATGGAAGTGGCCTTGAAGTTAATTTACAGTGTGCTTTCCCACAGCCCTGTGCTTTGTCTCTGTTGTTGTTATGTTATTTGCATGTTGGCTTCTCTCAATGTGCTGTGATCGCCAAACAGTAGGGACTGGGTCTTATTCATATTTGTATTGCCACAGTCAAGTATGTGTTTTGCAGAGAGTAGGCTCTCAAAAATGTTTTAAAATAAAAGAATGTATTCACTTACTTAGGTTTCCTAATTACAGTGGGTCAGCTTGTTCTGTATCAATGTAGTGCATATAGTGCAAGAACCTGGTGGCCCTCTGCCCAGGGGTCCCCACACTAAATGTCATCTTGGAAGTGCTTCACACTCTTGCATGAAGGTGCGGTGAAATGAAACTGAATAAGAGGTCAGAAGCAATGGGATTTTGTCTCAGCTCTGCCACTAATTACTTATTTTACCTCGGGCAAGTCACTTAAACTCTATCTCAGTTTCTTCATCTGTGAAATGGGGATAATAATGACTGGTCTGCCTATTTCCCACGATTGCTTTGAGGATAATACATGTAAAAATGTTTTGGAAGGTCTAAAGTACTGCGCAAATGCAAGGCACTCTTAAAGGAAATATTCCTTTTCACTCCTGCTTCCATAAGCATTTTATCACACATCCTTGGGGTTCCTGGGCTATGTGGAATAGCTCAACCTATGCCTGATGTCTACCCCAAGAAATCTCTTCTCAATACCTCTAGTATACGGATAATTCTTCCTCCCTAATTTATATAGATATGTATGTTCCTCATTCAATGTTCATTCAAAACATAGATTATCGATCACTTACGTACACTATTGTACTATAAACCAGGCAAAATAGGAAAATAAGACAAGGTCTCTGAAAGTTTTTATAGCTTATTGGATCTGAGAGGACAAATGTGAGAACAAATAAGTGCCCGATCCTAGATTTGTTTTGGGAGGCAATTTTATGTGTGAGTTTTAATTAGTAAAGACATATATGTATGTTTAGAGGTCTGACTAAAATTAAACCATTGGTAGCTCTTAGACATGTTTTTCTACTGTCTGGACTTGTCTTTCAAAACATTTCTTCAGTCGTCGTCTTCTTTTGCTTCAGTTTCTCTTTATTCCTCTTGTCCTTACCAGAATGTATGCAATAAGTTGTAACATTATAACAAATTCAACACACGTTATATGTGAACATAATAGCTGCCTCCTTTAAAACAGACACCTTGAGAAACTGCACACCTATTTTAATAATGTTGTCATGGTTGCAGTCACTTCTGAAGTTGCTCTTTGGGGGTAATTATCTTACATTCTTTGGAATAAACTTTAATAGTGACAAATCTGATTTTTGCTGGTGATTTTAAAAAATCTTTATATTGGCTGGGCACGGTGGCTCAAGCCTGTAATCCCAGCACTTTGGGAGGCCACCGAGAGAGGATTGCCTGAGCCCGTGGGTTTGACACCAGCCTGGGCAACATGGTGAGACCTCATCTCTACAATGAATAAAAAAATTAGCTGGGTGTGGTAGTGTGCACTTGAAGTTCTGACTATCTGGAAGGCTGAGGTAGAAGGATCGCTAGAGCCCAGCAGGTGGACGCTGGGGTGGCCATGAGCGTGCCACTGCACTCTAGCCAGGGTGACGGAGTGACACTCCAACTAAAAAAAAAGAAAATTTTTGTATATAGCCAAGTCACAATGAACTATCTTTAGTAATTAAAGAAGATGATCAAATTAGGGACACTGAGGTCAACTGAAAACGTTATTTTTCTCTGATATTTACACAGAAAAATTCCAAAACTAGTTCAACCAATTACGAACTTTTGAGAAGAGTTTCTATCATTCCAAGGTGACTACTTTCAATCATAGTATTTGCTTATTTATGCTAATGAGCTTATTAACACAAAGTTTTGGGATTTCATATGCCTGTGCCCATGCCGATGTGCCCTTGCTCAGTGCTGCTTAACATCGTGGTTCAGCATCTATTATGTGGTAGACACTGGGTATGAATAGGCAATGGTCCTTGCCCATAAGGTCTTCCCAATTTAGTGGACAAGACAGAAAAACAAAGAGTCCTGTGTGAAAAACAGATATCAGTGTAAGATAAACAAGCAGGCACTGTCTGTGAGGGGCAGGAATTCATTAGAGTGTCAGCAGAGTCTTCTTAGGGCTGAAGGACGAATGATGATCAGCCGTTCATTAAGAGGAGAAAAGAGGACTACAGGAGTCGTTTAGGCCAAGAGAACAGAAGGCACAGAGACTGAAACAGCAAGACATGTTTGCGGAATCTCAAGTTATTCAACAGCGTTGTTGCGGAATCTCAAGTTATTCAACAGCGTTGTCATGTGAAATTCACAATAGGGACGAGAAGGTCAGGAGACCGGGCCTATGAGGGAAAGGCCTTGTGTGTACCAATTTTAGAAATTTGAGCTTTATCCCGGGAGCGGCTCTGTGAGTATGACTTCCCATCCCAAAAGGACTGTAAACTCCCACGTCCAACTGGTCACCTAGGTTTTGCTCCAACCCCCCGCCCCTAGTTCCCCATCCGCCAGCACGGTCTCAGATCCTCTCTTCTGACATCTACCTCATTCGTTCAGACTTTCACCACTTCGGGCCTGGCCTGTTTCACAAACTCCTGGTCCTGGGACTCCAGGTCACCTCGTGCTCCTGACGATCAATTCCGTACAGGGTTATCAGAGCAGCCCTCCCTTCCATCAAATCTCACTCCTGTTCAAAAACCTCCAAAGGTTTTCTATGACCTGAAAGACGACCAGCTAGCTTCCCACCCCTGCATGCTCCCATTCAAGGTCTAGCGGTATGCTTTGTCTCCTTCGCAATTAGATTTTCACTGTCGTTTGGTTTTTAAGATCATCTTTATTGACATAGGTGAACACAGTCTTCTCAACGACTGCACTGCATTTCATTTTACAAGTGTGCCATACGCTGTCCGTCCATTCCTCTGTGGGCGGGCACTCTCGTCCGGCGTCCCCAACGTTTGGCCATGCGACGTCACAAAGACCATCCTCTGGTGGTGGTCTCGTCTTATCACAAACGTCGCCAACCTTTCGAGATCCCGCTTCCACCCGACGCCTCCATGAAAGCCTTCCGTGCATCGCCCAGCGCGCGGCACCCGAGTCTTGGTCCTCGAAACCGCTTGTGCATCTCTGGCAACGTTCCGCCGTGCCAGGCACGCCGCTGGGCAAGCGAGGCACTTGAGAAACACGTGCCGAACGAACGAGCGAACGAACGGATGGCGGGGGCGGCCGGGTCCCTTTCCACGGACGCCAGCTCCTTAGCCCCTGCACGCCTCGACAGCCGGGTCCTCATCGCCCGCACTCCCCTGGCTGCAAGCAGGGGGACGCGCGGGCGCGGGGGGCGACGCGGGGCTCCCGGGAGCTCGGCCTCGCCCGCCGCCTGCGACCCGCGAGCCCGAGTCCCCAGCGCGGCGCCCGGCCCCCGCCCGCGCCCGGACGGCGGGGCCGGGCGGGGCGGGGCCGCGGGGAGGGGGCCCGGCCGCGTCGCAGATCCCTCCGCGCGCGGCCCGCGCCGGCGCTTCTTCCTGCGGGAAACCCCGGGGTGCCCGCGGCGACAGGGGCGGGGCCGGGCGCGGCGGCGGGCGGAAGGACACACGGCTGCGCGCGGCGCCGCAGAAAGTTTCGGCCGAACTCCGGCGGCGGGCGCGCGTGGGCGCCGGGCTGCGGGCGCGCGTCGGCCGGGCGCTCCCGAGCGCGAGCGGCGCGGAGAGGCGGGCCCCTCGGCGGGCCCCATGCGGACCGGCCCGGGCGGCGAGCGCGGAGATGCCCGGCCCGCGCCGCGCTCCGCTGTGGGCGCTGCTGGCGCTCTGGCTGTGCCGCGCGGCGCCCGCGCGCGGTGAGTATCGGGCTGGGCCGGCCGGCCGCCGGCGCGCCGGTCCCCGCGGCCGCGCCCTCGGGGGAGAGGCCGGCCCGGCCCCGGCGCCCGCGGCCGGGGCTGCCGAGGGCTGGGCACGGGGCCCCGGCTCGCGGCGGGCGCTCCCGCCGCCGCCGGCGCCCCGCGGCCCGCGCGCGCCGCCGCGGACCCCGCCTCCGAGCGGCGCCGGGGCTCGGGGCTCGGGGCTCGGGGCTCGGAGCGGCGCCGGCCGCGGGTGGGGGAGCGGGGCGGGCCGCCGGCAGCACCTTCCCGCCCGCCGGGGCCGCGCGGTGGGCGCGGGCCGGGCGGCCGCCGGCGGCTGGAGAGGCGGAGGCAGGGGCCCGGGGCCCCGGCGCGGCGGCTTCGGGAGGCGCACGGCCGAGACCGGCTCGCGCTGCCGTGGCTCCGAGGCGCGGAGCCCGCTGCCGTCGGGTCGGCGTCCTGACCCAGGAATGCGGCGGGCGGCCTCCGCGCCTGCAGCCTGGCAGCGGCTCGGCTGCGCTTTTGGCACGGCCGGGTGGGCGGGGGCGCGTGGGGGAGAGGGGATACGTTGATTCGAAGCGCAGCCGGGGGACGCCTCTCGACGGTTGGGTGCTTCTCGCCGGCCCGCGAACCCGGCTGGAGCGCGAGGGAAGGCCGAGGCCGTGGTGCCCACCCCGTCCCCGCTGTAGCGTCTGGGTTTCTGGGCACCTTGGCGGAGAGGGTTGGGCTTTGGAGTCCCGCTCCGCTCCGTAACCCCCAGTTCAAACCTGGCTCTGCTGTGTTAACTCGCCGATAAGATGGAAGTGAAATTACCCAGATAATAGGATTAAATAAAAGAATGTGTATTAAGCCCGTAGCACTCTCAAGGTGTTTCGAAATTCTTTTCAGGGCAAAGGCTGCTTTTTGTTGTCGTGTTTTTTCCTTTCCGAAATCTATGCTGTTTGTGGGACGGTGTCTTGTGCAAGTTTGTTGAACTGAAAGGCGCCTCCCCCTCCCCTCTTCCCCCAAGCCTGGTTTGAACGAAGATTTCGCCTTTGAAATAAGCCCCAAATCAAGGTTAAAAAGATGATGGGCTTCAGAAAAATGTGGTCTTTGTTCATTGTTAACAGGCAGTCGACATGCCAATCATAGATGTTTAAAAAGAGAACAAGGTTATTTATCACCTGGAAACAGTACTGGGTTGTTCAGCACCAGCTAGATACTTCTTGGAAAGTTTAAATTTCATACACCTCCAGGTCACTGAGAACTCCAGAAGGGGCCCTGAAGGTTTTGTGATGGTGAAGCAAAACTGTTGTTTCTGGGACATTTATAAAGAGTACGCGATGCTCTTTTTGCCTTTTCTTCCCTCCTTCCTCCTCCTCTCTCTCTCTCCTTTTTTCTTTCTTTCTTTCGAATAGAAGCTTTACTGTGAATGTAGATTTAGGATAGAGGGGTGTAGTCAGTGAGACAGTTTGAGGATTGTAATCTTTGGTATACCATTAACTTGTTTTAATAACTAATTTAATCTTTATGATCTGTATGCAGTCTCTTCACCTGTGAAACAGGACTCACGGAATAACCTACGTCAGGGAGTTGGAGGGCCTAATAAATACGACTGTGAAGTGATTTGCAAAATTGAGTATTAAGTGATATGACTGCTGCCAGAAACAGTATTACCTGACACCTCGCGCTTCTTTGTTTCTAGGACCTCAGTGCTTAGAATTATATCCTTGATACCTCTGTTCTGTTGAGGTACTGCTATTACTAGCTAGCTTTTAGGCAGTCACTCTGAGTGGTAGTCAAGTTGACTCAGGTGATAGGATTTAGATATTTTGGGTTTTCAACAGGTGTTCTTTAGATGCTGAATTACTGCAATAGAAGAGATTAAGAAGCCTGTTTCTTACTACATCTTAAATCTTCTCAGAGTATAGCAGTGAAGGCTTTTTGAATCTTCCTAATTTATTATTGTGTCTTTGCTAAGGTGCCAATTATGACACACCCTTCTAAACTTTTGAGTTTTCCTTTGTTTGGCTTGTGGCCAATTGTTAATTTAAACGTCACTGAGTTTCTAAGGCAAGGAGCTGTCAGCCCATCTGTCTGATTGTCTGAACGGCTGTCCAAGACCACCCCTTGCTCCTTGTTTCCTTTTGCTTGGCAATGAGAAGTGACTCCCTGATTTTGCTGCCTGCGAGATCGTCTCAGCCAAATTTTTCTCTTGCTTTAAAAAAAAAAAAAGTCACAAAGAGCAATTTCTTTCACATGGAGATAAAATTTACCTTAACATAATTTTCCCTTATTCTTTCTTCTCGTGCTTTCTATATTTAGTAATTTCTTTGAGGAGGGGAGGAGGGAAGTGATTATGTCTAGTCTCTCTTATGTTTCCCCATATTTAGGTTTGTAAAACTGTTTACCCACATCTCCTTGGCGTTTCTCTGCTCCATTCCCAATCTGCTGCATCTCCCATAGGCTTCCGCAAAAGAGCAATTTTTGCTTAACCTGGAGTGTACTTGCTGACCTCAGGATCTTAGAGAATGTTTAAATTTGGTGGGATGTGCTTGGATGCCTCAGAGCAGCCTTACAATACATTTTAAAAATATCACACCCACAGAAATTCTGTTTTGCCCACAAAATTTGCATTGATCTAGTTCCCACTCTCTGATGCCATTCCTAGTGATTCTCCTTTCTAATGGCTCCATTGTGGTAGAGCAAAGCTGACTGTGTCAAAATCAGCTGCGGTGTTTCTTGGACTTCTCAACACCCAGGGATTCTGATACAGTAGGTCTGATAATTCATATCCTTTTAGGGCTTACAGGTGATTCTGTAATTGGGTTGGAGCCCACTGATTAAGTACTTTTTTTTTGTCTTCAGGTGTGTATATGGAGTCTTTCCTTTTAAATGTTAATAATGTCCATAATGAACCTAATCTTTGCTATTCCACTGTTTTATGCCTGACTCTCAAGGAATTTTAAAATTGTTGACATAAAAGCCATAGAATGCAATGCCATTTCTTCTTGATTATCTGGGCATACTGTATCTCTTGGCCCTTAGAGGGACTTTATTTATTTATTTATTTATTTTAAAGATATGGGGTACAATTCAGGATTAGGTATACAAGTGGTCATCGACTTTATATATTTGAATGATATTATAAATCCTCCCTCCATTTTCTTCTGTTATTTTTCCTTCAGTGTCATTCGTATATGTCATTTTTAGACAGTTTATCTGTTTGTCTGTAATGGTTTTAGAGTAAAAAACTCCAAAGCATGATTTGACTAGGAATATAATGAGAAATTCTACATCATTATCCTTATATTGTGTTTACACCTCCTATTCAAGCGCTTCCCTTCTTGATGTCTCTGTCTGAATTCCTTGACTTGAACCGTTCATTTTCCTTCCACCCTCTCCTGACTCTTCTTTTGTCTGCTCTTTCTCTGCAAATGTCTTGAAACCAAAAGGTTTTCTTTTCTTTCTTCATCAGCGTACCATATGTGTAGTTATTTTGGAAAGATCATTGAACTGGGAACCAGAAGACCAGAATTCTCCTCCAGGTCTGTTATTAATTGGCTTTGTGGCCTTGTAGGAGAGGCACTGTTTTTGTCCTTTGTTTTCTCTGGTACTTTGTCCGTGGTCACAGAACCAATTACATAGTTGAGACTAGAATTCCTCTCTTCTGGTCTTCAGTCCAGTGCCTCATTCACTCTTCACACTGCTTCCATCTCATGGATAAGTGAGCTTAAGCTCACAGAAACTCCTGTAACGTCCTCAAGTGCTTATTGTTAATGTGTACATGGGGAAAGAGTTGTGTCTTTTCATTTCTGTGTTTGTTCTAATGCCCACACTCTTACCCCTCTACCTGGCATGGTGCCTTGGCATCTAATAGGCGCTCAATAAATATTTGTTCAACTGAACAATTGCTTATGGTACTTCTAGACATTTTTAAAATAATTGCATGAGTCATTGCTTACCTTGCATTTGGGGAAAAACCTAATTTTACCCTCCCCCAGATGTTTTATTTGAACTTGCCATTTTGAATTTCTTTGTGTGTGGGCTTTCTTTTTTCTTTTCTTTTTTTTCTGATCACTTCTGCAATTTATAAAGGTCACTTTGGCTTTGGAATCTAACTTCAAAGGCTCTGGCATCCACCCCCTGCCTCTCTCTTGAATTTGCTTCTACTGCTTCCTGTATTACTATATTTCTGGACCAGCAATTTCTATTATTTTGTTCAGAGCTGCCATACTTTATTGTAATTTGTGTCATTTTGGGGACTAGTCATTTTTGGAATGCTATTTTTCAAATTAGAGTTAACTAATATGCTTGTTTTGATGGTTTTTTTTTTTTTTTTTTGAGATTTTTAAAATCTTGAACTGGATATTGCAAACTTATACTAGACTGAAGGAATATGCTTGTGTGTGTGTCCCACCAAGAGAATTCCCTGCACACCCTTCCAACAAAATTAAAGGTGAGATAAAATAAATAGGTATTTGAGAGAATCACATAGTGTGTGAATTGTCTCCACCACAAGATTTTGCTCCTTGAAGGCAGGGTCTGCGCTACACACATCCCTTCTCTGTACAACAGGACTTGTCTGACATGTGCCTGACCTTCAGAATCAACTAAGCAGCAGATCTTGGTCACAGCATCTATCACTCCTGCTCTTTTACCTTTGGGACGTTCTATAGGAGAGGCTGATGGTGAATCGGGGTGTGTCTCTAAACTCTTTTTTTTTCTTTGAAGAGAGAAGATCAGTTGAAAGCTGACCCCACCTGTAGATTTTTATGTCGTCCCTTTTTATTAATTAAGGGGTGGTTGAATTTTTCTTCTTTGTTCACTTATGCGTTTGCAGGAACTTTAAAATTTATCTGGCTTTTCTCTCCATCCCATGCTGAATCTGATCCTCGTATAACATCCTGGTCAAGAGGTAGCCTACCTTTTCTTTGCTTGGATACCTGTTGTGGTAGGTAGCTCCCTGCCTCCAGAGGCAGTTTATTCCATCTTCGGCCAGCTCTAGTTAGAAAACTCTTTTACTCAACTGTAATCTGCCTCCCTATGACTTGTACTCATGGACATCTTCTCAGGAATTTATCTCACGGAATCCTGAGCCCTGTGTGGGCGACAGGGATCCATAGGGGTGCTTGTGTGTATCCTTTGTTGAGCTGATAACCCACCCCTTGGTAAAGGAGTGAAACTCACTGAGGAGCATGGGGATGACCCCGTCTGCAGTGATTGCTCAGGGAAGCTGTCTTAGCCCTACGCGTTTCCTATCTCCTTGGTATGAAGGTGGGCACTAGTGGGAGGAAAGAATTTGTTGAGTGATGGTTTCCACCTCTCTTATAAGAAGACCTGGGATGTTCTCCTGGAGATTCTGATTTCAGTGGATCTGGAATGGTGTTTGGGAATTTGTATGTTTAAGAAGCAGCAAGATGATTCTTGAATTAGAAAGGTTTGGAATCTCTGCAGAGTGAATCTGGGGAAATCAGCATTTTTTTATTGTTTGGTTTTACCTTTTTTTGTAATATAGTGCTAGAGCTAGACTGTTCTAGCTAGTTCCTATGTTCGTTTTTTTTCTCTCTTAAAAGGGTCTGCTTCTTGCCAAATATGTGGCTTACTACAGAGGAGGAAACTGCTCTGGCATATGGCTAGGAAAGTTGTTCATTTTGTCTTTTAAAAAAATAATCTGCGTACCGTCCTCTGTCTTAGGACTTCTGTTTATGCCGTGGATGACTTTGGTGGAAGCCCCCTTATCCTTCCATCAGAGTGTTACTTGAGATCCTTGAGTACATAGGGTTCCGCAGCCTTTCTGATTTCCACTGAAAAACTCTGTCCTCAGCCCTTGTGAATGATGCTTCCTTTGAGGGTGTCTGCTTTGTTAACCCATAGCCCATAGCCACATATCTGGTGTCAGGAATTTCTCTCAGATGCGTTCGTGTGAAGAGATATAAGGGTTATTCATTTCAAGCAACCCTGCTTTTGGGGTGTGTGGCCTGCTGCAGCAAATGGGATACAGATGGACGAATAAGGGAGGCGTGTAGGGCCTCTTGAGCAGAACAGAGCAGTCTGCAGAAGGAGCCCGGGATTGCTTCCCTTATGAAGACACTTGCTGTCACTGTCCTTCACAGGAAGAAGTGGTGTCAGATCTGAAAAAATGCTCATGGACTTGGGGTGGGACGGACTGCAGTGTTCACTGATAGTGGTAGAAGGTTTGCTGTAGATCTTTCTCTCTCCTCCTCTCCTTTTTGAGGGGAATATGAGCGGTATGACAGAAAACACATTGTGGGCTTAAAAAGAAGAGTAAAGGCAAGAAAGGGGGAATGGCAGGAGCCATAGCTTAGAGTAAGAAAAGTAAAGGAATTATTGTATTAATTTATTTATGTATGTAAACATGTAAGTTTTTTATAATTCTCTGGCGGAATTCCTAGTTCTGGGCTCTAAGATTTATTGTCTTTGTAGCTCTCCTGTCTTAATGGTATATTGAGAGAGGATTGTGGTGTGTTGTCACACTTAATTTGTGGGTTTCCCTTGGCATCATGTGGTATCAAGTACAGGGTATTCAACTCTTCCGGCTCTGTGGGAATCATTGACCAAGTAAAAGATAGGTTCTGCCCCCAAGGAGCTGACATCATCTTGGAGACAAGATTAGGACACAATTAGGATTATGAAATACAGTCATTTATTTATCTACACTTTCTGAAAGCAGTTTTCTACAGTCAAGGTGATGGTGACTCAGAGGATTTGGGAGAATAAATTTCAGATCCTGATGCCACCAGGACAGGGTGATCCCCAAGCTCACCTTTGCTGGCTTGTCTGCTGTTGTAAGCTATCTGCCATTTTTCTTTTTCTCTGTTGTAATTTAGAAGTATCAAAACTGGACTTGGGAAAAAGACAAAGACCCCTTTGTCTGGTGGGGGTATAAATATAAATCTGGCACATGTTGTGGTGTCTGTTGTGTTTGTTAGAGGGTTTGTGGCAAGAGAGAGAGCGAGAGCGAGCGAGTGCACGTGCGAACCAGCCCAAGCTAGCTGTGTTCGTCTTGTATGCTCAGCCTGATATAGGAAAAGTTAAGGTGGAAATACCTTCTTTGGAAGATCCAGTTGTCAGTGGCAGTAGTTGAAGGAACTTCTCGTCACAGCCAGGTAATGACTGAAGCGTGGTGTGGACACACCCAGGGTTGCTGCCTCAGGTGGCATTGATTAATCACACTAACTCTCTCTCACCCTTTTGTACTTGTCTCGGCAAAGCCTTGTTCTACTAGCTCTCCAAAGGTTTGGGCTTTACTAGATGTGATTGAACAAGCTCTTGTAGGGCCATTTTATTGCCCCTTGTCCCTCTGGGACTTCTGGTCAGCTACCTTGGTACAGCCGTGGTACCCTTGGTCTTCTGGTCAGGCAGTGAGGGACCTGGGTTTCTCCTCCCACTGGACTGAAGCACTTTCCCTGGAGGCCTGCCTCGGGCAGTTTCTGGTCTCCAAGTCAGTTCCTTCTGCAGGATGTTGGCAGCTCGGCAGTAACTCTGGGTTCTTTGACTACATCAGCCAAACATCATGCCAAGATGGACTCATCACTGCACAAAGACAGGTTAGATCTACGGGTGTTGCAGAACCTGTTTCTGGGTTAAGAGTAGCTCTCTCACCCTTATATATGTTTATTCTTATGAGGAGAGTGTGTGTATTTTGTGCAGTAAGGAAAACATGATGATAATATTTTGATTGGAGTCAGATATTATATCCCTAATAACGTGTTGTTTTTTAACAAATAGTATTCCTTTAAAATACAATTTTGCTAGCTGAACAAGGTGTTGTACAAGAAGCTGGGGTTACATTCTAAGGTAAACTGCCTAAATTGTTGTTTGCTTTTCATCTCTTTTTATTCTCATCTCGTGTGTGTGTGTGTGTGAAGATTCTGGACGATTTTTAAGCCTTAAATATTTTCAGTAGTTTGTTTTAGCTGATACCCAGCAGGGAGAGGTTGCTCTGTTGGTATACTTTACCAACATTCACATAAAAATTATTGAATTCTGTCTACTCACTAATCTTTTCTGTTGGGTCTCTAAATATGAATTGTTACAAAACTAGGCAGTGCTAATGTGTTAACTTATCTAAATGGCAATGTGGTCAGTTGCAAAGACACTTTTGTTTCATTCGCTGCTTTTGCATGCTTTTGCTCAGAAAGTGTTCAGATTCATTGAAGTTTGAGGACATGTATATTTTGATTGTTTTTGTTATGTTTTTCTTTGCTGTGAACATAGCTTTAGTTATTTTCTAGATCTTCTTTAATTGGAAACATTAAGGACATTTATTTTATTACAGTATTTAAAGCACTTTCTAATCTTTATGAGGATTTTTAGGAAAAAGATCATATTCTGTGAATCATATAAGTCTTTGATATTATGTTGGTATTTAAAGTAAGTAACAATATATGGTGGCTCCTGTGGCATATACTTTCTAAAGTATTTAAGGAAAATGTAACTAAGAACAAACATTGTAGCAGTTTAAGGTAGGTTTACATAGCAACAGAATTATTCCTTATGTTTACACATAATTAACTCATATTTATACTTCGTTGATTTTTTTCTGGCACCTTTACAAGATTTTTTTTTTAATTTAAAAAGTAATTGTATTTTTTAAAGTAGTTAAAAACATTTAAAAAATCTAGAAACGTGTTAGGAAAATATCTACAATCAATCCACTGTTAATATTTGGCTATGCATCTTGACCATTTTTTTTAACCCATAGATTTGAAAAAGTTGTTGGTTCATTATACACACACACACAATTTTTGTTCTGTTTTTCTTTCATGATTATAAACATTCTTTAATAAATTTTTTAAATGGTTAAATAATATTCTAATTAATAGGTCTGCTATGTTTTGACCACTCTCCTTTGGTTACACATTTGGTTGGCTCCAGCTCTTTTTTTTTCTCCTCTATATAAATGACATTGATTATTGTCACGCAGAAAGAAATTTTCCTTTTTAGAATTTTTTTCAGTAAGCTAGATTTCTAGAAGAGAATACTACATCAAAGAAAGTGGTATTTAAAACCCAGGAAACTGGATTTTTTTTTTTTTTTTTTTTTTGAGTTGGAGTCTCAC
Organism: Tarsius wallacei; assembly: GCA_963574415.1. Taxonomy (NCBI): domain Eukaryota; kingdom Metazoa; phylum Chordata; class Mammalia; order Primates; family Tarsiidae; genus Tarsius; species Tarsius wallacei. Next base: position 35,573 of record CAUYQG010191764.1, read on the forward strand.
TCTATCGCCCAGACTGGAGTGCAGTGGCCGGGAGCGGCCACTGCATCCTCGACCCGCTGGGCTCCGGTGATCCTTCTGCCTCAGCCTTCCAAGTAGCTGGAGCTACAGGCACGCGCTACCACATCTGGCTAATTTTTTGATTTATTGTAGAGATGAGGTCTCACCAAGTTGCCCAGGCAGATCTCGAACCCGCGGGCTCAGGCAGTCCACTCACCTCAGCCTCCCAAGGCGTGGGATTACAGGCCGAGTCACCAAGCCCAGCTGGAAACTGGATTTTTTAAAAACAGGAAAACATAAGAGAAAATCAAGATCTTCAGTAATCCATCACCTCTAACCAAAACTCATGGTTAACATTTTGATGCATTCCAAACAGTTTTTTTCTATTGTTTTTTGTTTTTTTGGTTGGAGTCTCACTGTCGCCCAGACTGGAGTGCAGTGGCTGCTCCCGGCCACCGCAGCCTCGACCTGCTGGGCTCTAGCGATCCTTCCACCTCAGCCTTCCGAGTAGCCAGAATTACAGGCGTGTGCTACCACGCCCAGCTGATTTTTTTTTATTTATTGTAGAGATGAGGGCTCGCCAAGTTGCCCAGGCGGGTCTCGAACCCGCGGGCTCAGGCAATCCACTCCAGCCTCCCAAAGGCACGGGATTACAGGCTGAGCCACCGAGCCCGGCTCAGTTTTTTTCTTTTACTATAATGGGGATTTTAATGTACATACAGCTTTATCATCTGTATTTGCACCACTAAAACATTAACATTTTCATATATATATATGTTATATGTGTGTATATATACACACATGTAAGTATTCTTTAAGATATCAAAGTAGCTGCATACTGCTCTGTCTTAAGGATCTACTATACTTCATCTAAACTGAAATCTGTTTTTAGTAATTATCTAATTTTCATAATTATAAATAATGTTGTGATCCTAAATCTGGGTAGGAATATTTATTTCCTAACATTAATTCCCAGAAGTCAAATTATTGTATCAAAGAGTATGGACCTCTCTGTGGCTTTTGATTCCCACTGTCAAATTCCTTTTCGTGTGGTTGACCAAGTTATACTTTCATTAGCAGAATATGAGACTGTCAGTGTTTCCAATACGAGATTTTATTTTTAAAAGCTTTGCTATAAGTGGTAAATGCTGCTTTATCTTAATTTGCCTCTCTGATTGCAGTGATACTGAATTTTTTTCAAATTGTCAGTGGCCATTTGTGTTGTCTTTTCTTTCTGCTTATTTGTTTTGGTAAACTGTGTGTTTTGCTCACTTAGTTTTTTGGTTACTGATCTGAAACGACTTTTTAAATGTTAAGGATTTAGTAGTTCTTTGTCCCAAATATGTCACAATACTTAGACAATAATTAGTGGAATGTAACATCAAATTGCTTCCAACATTGATATAACAGTTGTTCATTTGATAGGTTTTTTTAATCCTTTGATTTCTAATGAACTTGGTCAATTTTTAATGTATTTGTTAACTAGTATTTTCTGTAGTTACTATGAAGTTCTAATCTGACTGTATCATAAATCAACATGCTGTCAGTTGCATGTGCCCAGGAAATGTACATTTACTTTAATACTTAATAAAAGCAGATGCTGGAGGATAACAGTATATAGTATATTCTGGAGCCAAATATGTGATTTTGGGTGGGTGAGGAGTAATTTGCTGCTGTCTTGTCTTCTTGGATAGCCCCGATTTTTGAAGCACTTAATGCCCCTGAGAGGCAGGACTGGTGCCGTGTCCCCCATGCACTGCTAGTTCTGACACTTCAACCCAGTTGATAAGCCTGTACAGTGGCCTAGCCAGTCAGCTTGGTCAGACAACAAGGTTACTAAGATTCCCTCCCGCTGCCTTCCCCAAACTGATTAGTTGTGGGACAGCACTGACTGAAGCAACCTGTTGTCTTGGCACCCCGTGGACACCACCTGTTTCTTCCATTCCTCCCTCCAGCCTCCCACTGCCCTAGTGCAGTGCTGTGTGCACAGTAGGTAGGAGATCAATGCTGTTGCTGAAGAATGTTGCAATAAAGAATAGATTGCTTTTTTCCAAGCTCGTGTGTTTTTAAGGCACCCCACTGCTCGAACATTCATTGCATCAGCTGAACTGCTTTATGCTGAAGCCCTGCAGGTCTCAAGTGTTTGGTTCAGAGTAATTTCAGGCAATATGAATGCTTTCTTAAGTATCATTGGAATTTACTGGGCTGGTTTTTTGCCAGCTATTACCATATTTAGCATGAGGAGACCTGGGGAATGAGGACATTTCTGACCAACCAAAGAAGGAAACCTCTCTAAAGGATTGCAACTTTTTTTTTTCTTCCCTAATGGGGTGGTTCAGAGAATGCCAGTTAGACTGAGACTCAAGTTTGTGTCCACTGGTCTTTGTTTCTGTGTCCCTTCCACAACATTAATTTGTAAATGGGAAAAGAGATTTGATAGTGAAATTCTTTCTCACCTTGAAGTCTAGTACTGTTTCTAGGAAGAAGTAAGAGAATTGTTATGCCCAGATTGTGCACGCAGAGGCTTAACCAGCAGGTGAAGCTGCTGATTAAAAACATGGGTTGGTGAGTATTATTCTCATCTTTCTCCTTTAAAGCTTATTAGCAGTTATCTGCTTGGTCCTGGTCTGTGTTTATCTTGGCCCCGTCCTTGGCTCTACCCTGCTCTTGGAACCATCAGCATTCCCTCTATGGCTTAACATTTCTCTACCTCAGTTTTTCATCTTTAAGATGAAGATAATATTTGGAAGGACCCGTAAAAATAATTCACATAAAATTATTTTTATAGAATCAAACAATTCTCGGCATTTATATTGCAATTTATAATCTGCAGAATACTCTTACACAAGTGCCTCCTTTAATCTTCACAAAACTTCGGTGAAAACTGTGCCTCAAGATTGGCTAGCAGGACTTGTAGACTTTTGTTTGTCCCTAGATAATAAGTGACTGAGCTGGGATTTAAACTTCTCAGTTGACTTTTTAAACATCAGCCTTTTTTTCTTAAAAAAACAAAACAAAAACTGAATTTTTGCTATGTGTCTGCCATTCTGATAGGGGTTTTACAAATATTGCCTCATTTAATTCACATGGCCATCCTTTGGGGTAGACAAAGCATTGATCTATATTGCAGATGAGGAATTTGGAGCTTGAGTTCATAGCTTTGGATGTTGGAGCAAGTCTTATACATGGTTCATGAGGGATGCAGCCAGGATTCAGCTCCTGTCTGACTCCAGGGCCACTGCAGTCAATCACGGTGCTTTATGTACATTCATATAGTTACACTTCCAACAATCCTATAAAGTGGGGGGTAGGTAAACAGGGAAACTGAGGCTTGACACGTGCTCAGGATAATGCAGTTGGTAAGTGACTTAGTTAAGATTCCGAGTTAGTAAGTATCACATGTTCTCACTCATATAGTAGACCTTGATCATCCAACGTATTACCACAAGAAAATGACTGACAGGGGTGGGAAACTATGGGGGGGTGGTGAGGGCGATGGGATTAATGGTGGTAAATATCTGTCTGGGGATGGAGAGAAACCTCTTATCATCAAGGGTGCCTAAACGAAGCATTTTGGTATGCCTAACCCCTAACTGTACCCCACAATACCATAATAAAAAAAAAAGATTCTGAGTTAGATCTGTCTCTATAGTCCTCACTCATTCTCTGTACTACAAATACTTGCTTTTATTATACGTATAAGTAAAAATTAATTAAAAAACTACCTTCTCTCAAGGACCAACCTGGTAGGAATCTTTTGAATATTCTGAATAAGTAAGTCATGGTGGACATTAGTTGACTGATGCATTGATGGCCCTTGCTTTCTCTCAGTTGATTTCTATTACCAGGACAAGCAAACAGAATTTGGAGGGAGAGGGGGGAGTTCCCATCAAAGAAGAGTCTTTAAGCCTACACGGGCCACAGTGAGGAAGTCTTCAGATGGCTGCTCTCAGGAGCAATAGCCCCACTCCTGTGGCTTCTGCCTGGGGTCACTCTTGCTTTTTCACAGAGACTTTTCTTTGAAAGGGAGATGTCGGCTTTTGAGTGGTGGAAAGTTGGGGATACTTACAAGTCTGACTCTAGACTTACTTGCTGTGTCCTTGGCAAGTTTCTTAAGCGCCCTGGGTCTCAATTTTATTATTTTAGACATAGGGATAGTAGCAGTATGCAATTGTTGAAGTTATTATGAAGATTAAATATGCTAATAAATGTTAGATTCATAGGACAGTGCCACCACATAGGAGGAGTGCAGTAAATAGTAGTTATTGTTGGCGGTGATATGATTTTATGTTGCAACACGGCCTGGGTTTTTGTTGCATTCACTTTTCTTTAATCAAAAGTGGATTGGGGACCTTGATGGGGAAGTAGTAGCGTCACCTTTTCCACAGTGTGGATTGCTCACTGGTTTCCTGTGGCCTAATAAATATTTAAGGGTTTCATATTTGAGTCTGTTCCCTTACTGGGGTATAATTCCAATTATGAGAAATTTTGTCTACAGGCATAACTCATGTTCTTGTGCTTCACAGATACTGTGTTCACACATTGAAGGTTTGTGGCAACCCTGTGTCAAGCAGTGCATTGGTGCCATTTTTCCAATAGCATGTGCTCACTTTATATCTCTGTGCCACCATTTTTTAGCAGTAAAGTATTTTTAAATTCAAACGTGTGTTTTTTAGATCATGCTATTTATTGCACACTTAATAGTTTACAGTGTACTATAAATGAAACTTTTATGTGCACTGTGAAGCTGAAATATTTGTGTGACTTTCTTTATTGCAATACTCACTTTATTGTGATGGTCCGGAATGGAACCCACAGCATATCCTGGGTATGCCTGTATTCTACAGATCGCATTGATAGTTCTCATTGCTGATTAAGCAGACATCTGTGGTTGGGTGTGATGCTTAGTACAGATATTGTGATTTTCTGAGGTACAGGTTTGCGAACAATATGGGATCCAACACTCTTGTTCCCTCATTTCTGTGAAATGACCAGTGTCATCATGTGCCACCCAGGGTCATCATATGGAGTACTAATCCGGAGCCCAAAAACTTTGTTTTAATTAGCCTTTAAGCAGTTAATGAACTATCTGTTAGACATTTTGAAATAGTAGAAATACCACATTGTTTCTTACTACAACCTCAGGGGCTCCTGGAGATTTGGGGATCTCAGGCTGGGAACTACCCATCTAGTCTATCCTTTTTTTAAAGACAAGGAAAACAAAGCCTAAAGAAGCAAAGTGACTGGTCATAGTGCCTAGAGCTAGGTCAGGGTTGGGGTCAGAATCCAATCTCTTGGTTTCTGGTGAAGTGAGTCTTCCACTACACTCACTACTCAAATCATGTATCAATATGTGGATCCTCTGGCTTTTGAGGTCTGAAAAGGGTGAGTGTCTGAGCCAACAAGGGGCAGGAAGGGTGTGGGAGAAGAGAGGTGTGGCCATATTTGAAATTTCATCAGTAGCAGTGAAGGTATGCCTATCTCTTTGGACCCTGCCTGTCTCTTTGAACTTCTTGGTAGTAAAGACAACCTAGTAGGTCTGGTGTCATTAGTGATTCAGAAGTGGATTAGCCAGGACTGGTGAAGTTACTTTCTCAGAAAAGGGCTTCGTATTTACTTCCCATGACAGTGCTTATTCTCAAGTTTTGGCAGCATTGAACAAATGGTTACCAGGTTTTTTGTTTTGTTTTTATTTTAAGACAAAATTCCAAAATTTGTAGTGTAGATTTATTAAACTGTCTTCTACCTACCCCTCCCTTCTGCTCCCCCTGTAATTATTTCCAAGATTTTGTTTTTCCATTGTGAAAGGTTTTCTTTTACGGTTATTATGTGTAAGCACACAGTTTATGGACAATATAAGTAGTACATATGTTAATGAAAATACTTTTAAAATATTTTCCAATAATTTAAGTCTTTTCCAAAAAAGCAGCTGAAGCCACTTATAGAAAAAAGAAGTATATACTAAGGGTAGCAGAATTTAGATGTAATTAATATAGGTAAGTGGGACTGTCACCTTGGAGGAACTAGGAGTATTTTCATGGATACTGATCAAGGCTTGCCTGTTTGTTATAGAATGAACAAAACAGACAAAAATCTCTGTTTTCATGGAGCTTATATGGGTGACAATAGCTTCTACGTACTGAAGGTTTATTATGTGACAGATGCTTGAGAAGAAAGTACAGTACCTGTTTCCTTTAGTCTTTAAAATAGATGTTATGGCCAGGCTCGGTGGCTCAGCCTATAATCCCATCACTTTGGGAGGCTGAGGGGGGTGGATTGCTTGAGCTTGCGGGTTCAAGACCAGCCTGGGCAACTTGGTGAGACCTCGTCTCTACAGTAAATAAAAAATTAGCCGGGTGTGGTAGTGCACCCCTATAGTTCTGGCTACCTGGAAGGCTGAGGCGGAAGAATCACTGGAGCCCAGCAGGTCGATGCTGGGGCGGCCGTGAGCGTGCCACTCACTCCAGCCTAGGTGATGGAGTGAGACTCTAACTCAAAAAATAAATAAATGAAATAAATGTTGTGATTCCTATTTACAGAAAGGTTAAGAAATGGTTGCTGAGGTCACTCAACTAGTCAGTGGTTTGGAGCAGCTGGAAGCCCTCTTGCCTACCCCAAAGCCAAGACATAATCATGATAGATAATGCCATTGTCTGTTTGGTACAATCCTGTAGTTGCACAGGTAACATGATTTTGTATTTAATAGTATTTTGTGAACTAAACTGACTTACATTTTCCTCTTCTTAACAGTATCTAAACTCTGAATGAACATTTACATCAGCTGACAATGATTTAAACTGTGAGATTCCATTTTGAGGAGTTGTAGTTCTTTTAAAGCTTCTTATAACTGAGAAGAGTGGATTTATGTTTGTTGTAATCCAAAGAGAGTTGTTTAGCATTCTTTTCCTGTTACTTCTTGACCCCAAAAGAAATTCTTTAGTAGATTAAGACCAGGAATTAATGAATAGTGTTGTTTTTAAGTAAAAAACAAATGTAGGAAGATTGAAAACGGCAATCCAGAGTCATATTTGTTCTCAGAAATGTTTTATGCCATCCTTTTTTAGTTATTAATAGTTTTCTCTTGATTATGCAGTTGTATTCTTATTGTACTATTCTGAAAGCAATGTCAGAGACCATGTAAAATGATTGGAATGCCTCAGCATCTGAACAATGGACGTCGTCAATTATTTAAAATACCCAGCACTAACCTATCTTGGCCTATGAACTTTGGAATTAACTGTGTGTAGCATTTCTGTCATTACAGAGCTAGTACGAGGACAGTCTTACTTTTTCTTTTCTGTGAGTTTTTTCTTAACATCGGCTTTGTTACTGAAAACTGGTAGTAATCTGTACTAATAGACGAGAGAAGTGTGTTTGGCATCAACACATGATCCCATATTATTCCTTCTGTTTTAAAATGTCGTCCTTTACCCGCATACTCAGACACGTGGGCCCTTTTAAACATTCTGGACTTCCTCCTTAGTTTTAGTTGTGTTCGCTGACAGTTGAACGGTGAAGGAGAGGCTGCCTAGGGATATTAAGGATAATTAAAGCGATACATGGCATTAAACATCGTTTATTTTTCATTCTCTTTCAGAATGACTTTTAGATGCCCTTTACTACTACTACATTTTGATTTGCACTTCAGCATATCGGTGGGTTTTGGAATTAGATAGACCTGGCTCTGATTTGTACTAGCTAAGAATACTAGATAAGCCATTTAGCTTCTGTTAGCCTTATTACCTTATTTATATCATGGGAATAATACTACTATCTAACTTGCAGGATTGTTTGTAAAGATTGAAAGCAAGATATTTAATTGTGCCTGCATTGTTCTGGCCACAAAATAGGCACCCAAGTGTGGGGATCTCCGAGCTTTGAACTTTACCTGTCTCGTGATAATTCCTCCTTTGGAAGATATAGTCTGGGGATATTTGGCTCTGGACCTCCATGCTTCAATTTCCTTTATTTACTCTCTTTAAGCTGTGCTCCATTGCCAAGGCAAGTTTGTGGATCACCTAAAAAACAGACTAAAAGCACTATTGTTTAGTAATTTCAGGTTTATAGATTAACTCAGCATGAATTAAAGATTTTCTAACTCTTTTGTGTGTTGATAGTTTGCAGCGCCTTGCACTTCTCATCTCAGAAGCAACTGATTAATAGAAAACAAATTATTTAGGACATCAAATCAAAGTTGAAGAACTCTTTCAGTAAGGAGGAATCTATTTGCTTGGATTATTTTTTTCCATCTTTCACTCCTAAGTCTTCATGGAAATTAGGTTTGAAATGTTAGAAGCAGTTGGTTTTCAGCATTGAGAAAGCTTATCTAATCAGGCATGTGAAGTGGCCTATGTCGGATTTCTGTGCCAGAGAAGGCTAGGGGAGCTTGAGGAGATTATTGCAGTTGCTTGTAATTCCTGAGCGTGGTTGAGACACTGGGAGAGCAGTATGGAAGTTGTTTTTATAAAAAGTTGTTGAAGTTAGTTATACTAGCCTGACATACTTCCCACCCCTATTTGAGTTGAAGGAATAGGTCTCATAATAATATAGGTGTTTAGGACCTAATTTGAATCATATGGTTATTTATCATTTCTGAGTTAGGTGGTGAGGATTTTCTGTTTCACAGAATTTTGAACTGGGAATTGTATTATTATAAAATGATATTTTATAATAAATAATGCTTTCCAGGTTATAATCACCTTAGTAGACTTTGTCTTTCTTGAACCACAAATGAACTCTGCTAAGGATAACGGGCTGGTTATATTATTTTAGTTTTACAGGTGAGCATTATCTGTCTCAAGTAGCTTGCAGGAATTTCTGTGGATCTCATGGCAAAGCCAGAGGTAGAACCTAGGTGCTGATTTCTAGAGCAGTTATTTCATTATACCACATTGCTTCCTTCATAATATCCCTAAGTATGAATTCTGTGCCACATGATATGAAAGAATTCTCTTCCTTACTCTTTGGTTAGCTGTGTCAATGACAGCAGGATAGTAATGAAGCAGAATTTAAGGATTCTTTCCCCAGATGGTCAGCTAACTTTTCTTAAAGCGATTCTGTGCCTGTGTTGTTAATTAGTTGTCTCTGTTAACAGAGTGTTGATCCAACATGAAATAGGCAGGAGAATGCGGCTGACTCAGCTTGACCCATCATAACTTTCATATGGGTTTCCGTGAGTCCATAATGTCATTGCTCATAGACAGACATTTTGTATTCTCTAATGTCCATTTCTTAGTATTTTTCCTCAGCCATTTTAATGTCTCAAGCCTTAGTTCTTCCTGAGTGGCATGAAGTAATTTTGCTGCTCTTTAAAGCTTCACGAAGGTTTTTCAGGAGCATACAGCAGGAACTGTTCCTTAATGTAATGTTATTTATTGATTTTTGGCATCTCTCACCTTAATCATTATAACTTTAAATTTAGAATACAAATTGCGTATGCAGATGGGTGTGTCAGTATTGCACTGTCACTTATGTAAGTGCAGTTTAGCATTTCATCTTTCCTTTTAATCAAAATGAGGAAATAGAAAATGTTTTGTTATGGTATTTTTACACATACACCCACAAGGAAATGTGCATCTAGCCTCTGTGGGAACTGTAACTGATACATCTCAGGGAAGAAAATGCATGATGGCTGAAATTTTAACTCTGCCAAATGGTTATGGAGAAAGAAAGAAAAATTAGCAAACTCACATATTACACTTCAGTTTAACCTAGCCCGTGCTCTGGTTACATCTATTTGTGTATGAAACCGTGTATACCTTTCCACAACAGTACACTTCAAAAGTTGTGCCTTTTGTTCAAGGGAGCCTTCTTAACAAATGTTCTTTTGGGTGTCCAGTTTATGAAAGCGTAACACAAGAAGTTGAAGGTTGGGCATCTCAGTGTCAACAAAATGCCCTGTGAATCATTTCAACTCTCACAGCAGTCCAGCTGGACATTTGACCATGCCCTGTGGTCAGCAGAGAGCGTCCTAGCCGAAGGCCACTGTCATCTAGCCACTTCAGGGCTGTGCATCTTTTTCACTAGGAAGAATTTGACAGTTGCATGCCGTGATAGTTGAGATTTACCATTCTCCACCATTCTGAGGAGAGCTTCGATAGCAGGGTTGCCCCTGAGGTACATAGATTATCCAAAAGGCACATCACTATTTCATAGAAAATTATAGGTATATTATATTTTTTATTCAAGACAGGTTGAAGTTGATAGACTTCTTCCACTCACTGAATTGAAAGAATATTTATAGTTTTTATAAAATACTAAATTTCAAATGTGAAAATTTGGCTGTCTGAACTGAAAACTAAACATCTCTGATTTAAGTGTATATTATGTGTGTGTTTGTGGGTTGGGAGGAAGAATAGACTATGGAATTGTTTTTTCAGAAGCCTTTTTGTAATAGTGTCTGTTCTCAGTTGGCAGAGAATAGCTCTCGAGAATGCTGCACAGATCTAGTGAAAAGATTTAGGGAAGTTGTAACTAGTTTAATAACCATCTGTGGAGTGACATAGATTGACACACCCAATTACACAAGACCTGAGTCTGAGAACTGTTGATGTGCAATCATCCCATCAGCATCTGCTTGTCATGATCAACAACAATAAATGGCTCAACTATTTCTTTGAGGCCACATGAAAAGACAGTGTACCCATAGCAAAGGATAAATCAGACCTGACAAGAACATAGCCCTCACACCCCCTAGTTCCCAAACTTCTCTTTAAACATAACCTTTTGTGAAGTTTTGAAAGAATTCATTTTCCTTTTTTTTTTAAACTAATGTTTCCTTGTTAAATACCATGTCTTTCCAGCTCAAATCTTTGCCAAAACTAGGAAGGGCCACTGTACTGTGGGTCATCTTTCTAACTAATTTCTTTGTCACTTGAAGCCTTCTGTGGCTTCATGCTGCTTTATGTATATGTGAATATTCAGTATCTTTTTCTCATTTATACTTTTGTTACAACTGCTCTTAAATCACCTGTGGCACTTTCTAATATGAATCATTCTGTTCACTGTGAGGGAAGGACTCAGTTCACAGGGATACATTTGCATGTTGATAAGATAATATGTAATCATTTGCAGCAGTGGTTCCCAACTTTTTGGCATCAGGGACGGGTTTCTTGGGTAGGGGGCATTAGATGCTCATAAGTAGCGTGTAACCTAGACCCCTCACATGCACAGATCACAATAGGGTTTGCCCTCCTACAATAATCTAATGCTGCTGCTGATCTGACAGGAGACAGAACTTCTGCTTTGCACGCTGCTCACTTCCTGCTGTGTGACCTGGTTCCTAACAGGCCATGGACTGGTTCTAGTCAGCAGCCCAGGAGCTGGGGACCCCTGGTTTGCAGAATACTTCCATGTGCATTGAATCTTTGATAGAGACAAGGCCATGTGTTCATTTGTAGAGACTGAGGCAGAGATCCTTTGAGACTTAATGCAGAGTCGCACTACAGGTACTAGGAATAGCTGAGAGAACCAAAGTTGGATCCTCTGTCTGCTTTTTTTTCATTATTCTGTTGGCAGAAATATGGAATCTTCATGTTTTTAAGAGGTGCCCTTTGCCCTTGGAAAGTATGTTTAGAAATCTTTTCCAGAGTGGAGAGTGGAAAGAAGATAATTATATTTTCCTGGCTTTTTTTTTTTTTTTTTTTTTGAGTCAGAGTCTCACTCTGTCACCAAGGCTGGAGTGCAGTGGCACGCTCATGACCACTGCAGCCTCCACCTACTGGACTCAGGTGATCCTTCCACCTCAGCTTTCCAAGCATCTGGAACTACAGGCATACGTCGACACTTCTGGCTAACATTTTAAAATTTTATTTTATTTTATTTATTGTACAGAGATGAAGTCTTGCCAGTTTGCCCAGATTGGTTTTGAACCGCTGGGCTCAGGCAATCCTCTCAGCTCTGCCTTCCAAAGTGCTGAAATTACAGGTTTGAGCTACTGCGCCTGACCTATTTTCCTGCTTTTTGATAAAACCAGTGTGTTTTTTCTCAATCTTGTATCTGACTAGAGCCTGGTAGCACTGCAGGGCTTCTGATTAAGGTACCTTTTCAGAAATTAAGGTTTTATAGAAATTACCAAGCTTTTCTATGGATTTCTGCAGAAGGAGAATCAATCTATTGATACAAATGTATGTTTCTTCATTTACCAGCATATTACAAACTTCCACTTTGGAGTTTTAATGTCTGGTTATCTTCTTTCTAAAGTGTGTGTATCTGTGCACACTTTATAAGGTCTCATTTTGGCAAGTGGTCAAACACAAGGTGAGTATTGGCAGAGCAGTGCTGTTACAACTTCAGTGTGAGGTTGTTATTTGCAGACTGGCTGTGGGACCTTGTGCATATTTTTTTTTTTTTTGAGAACTGGTGCAGAGTTTGAAGAACCTGCATTCCTAAAGTCCTGGTATGGACAGTGTGAGCCCAGGGGACGTACTTAGATAAAAGACCATTTAACAAGTAGGTTTTGCATTCCTTTAGGAGTCAGACCTTGTGCTGAATGTTAGAATAGTTGTTTCAGAAGGTCTCTGTCTAGTTTAGGCTTTATTGATGCACTGAGGAGAAGCAGAATAGAGGAAGCAATTCTTGGCAACTTTCTTGGAGGTTGCAGCTGATTCTAAAGGGTCTGGATTGAACTCAATGAATAATTAGTTCCTAAGATCAGCGAACTTTGCAGGAGTCCCCTTGGTTGTACATGCAGCTCCCAGGGATTGTTTTCAGCTCCTAAATCAGTTTCTAATAGTGGTTTTCAAACATGAGTGCACATCACGTTTTGAGGACTGGCTGGGCCCATCCCCAGAGTTTCTGATCTGATAGTCCTGGAGTGGGACCTGGTAACTTCCAGAAAGTTTCCAGGTAATGCTGCTGCTATTCTGGCAAGTGCACTTTGAGAGCTACTGGCTCATAGCAACCTCAAGGTGATTGGATTTTGAGACAGAGATGCTATAGGTTCATGGTACCTCTTCACAGCTCCTCAGTGCACAGAAGTGAGCCTTCAAATGTATTCATTCAATAAATAAGTGTATCAGAAACTGCTATAGTTGCTAGGGGATATGGTGAAGAAAGCAGATAAAAACCCTCTTTTTGTGGAACTTCAATGAGCATAGGCCTGGACTAACTTAATAACAGCCCTGCTGGTTATTGATGCTTATAAGAGAGCCTATTCCTTTGTTTTTTTTAAAAGATTCCTTCCGTTTATTTTACTTTCTTTTGGAACTTTTGCGTTTAGTAATAATAATATTGATGATGTAGTCATCACCATTGAATACTTGTTATGTTATGTGGCTAAGTGCTTTACATGCATTATGTCATTTAATCTTTAGAAAACCCTTGGTGTTTCAATCTCGATGTAAAAGATGATGAACTTGGGAAGGGTTGGTAGTTTACCCAAGATCATGTAGCTAGTTTAAAGTGGGACTGGGTCTGTCTAACTGCAGGCCCACACTCTTTACTACATGCTGTAGGCCAGGATTTTTTAAGCTGTAGATTGTTCCTACTGGTAGGTCCTAAAATCAGGTAGGTCTCAAATAGCACTTCTGGGGAAAAAAAATGAATAGAATAGAGACTGTCATGTAGTAAGGATGAACAATATTTCTTGAAACTTTTGTTTTTGCTACATACATGCATGTGAATATTGAGATCTAGTATAAGATATATTTCTTACTGTAGGTCATTGTAAAACATGTGTAAGCTACTGCTTTGTTGGCTATGGACTTTAGGTCATCTAATGATTTTTTTAAAACAGATAAAAAATTTTAGGCCTTAGAAAAGCAAGTAATTTTTCAAGAGCACAGAACTAGTCAGTGGCAGTATAAGAGCAAGATGTCTGGCTTTTTAGTCCCTGGTCCACAGCTTTATCCCTCACGCCATCCTGCTTTCTTAAAAGCACACTGTAATGCCTGGGAATGGAATCGTATCTTTTCGTGTGGTGGAAATATGCCGTGGAACCTTTAGGGATGCTGACGAAACTTGAAAAGGGAAGGTGAATCTCAGCCTGCTCTGGGTAGGTGAACATTCTGCCCTGGAGTTCCCGAAGTCTGCAGATAAAGATGTAACGTCTCTCCTGTCAGTTCTGGTGTACTTGAAGGAATGAGGGTAACAGTATCAACTAACAGTGCCAGACTGTAAGTATATTTCGTCTGTTAGTTTGTTTAATTACTAATCACTTTGGCAGAGTGACCACGCCTGGGATATGAACTCAGTTGTTTTTGAGTAAGAGGGGACATCCTACCAGGATAAGTTAACACTTCTCTGGACTGTCTCCAGTTTCTTCTCTTTTTGTTCCTGCTAAATTCAGAGCTGTTTTCTTCTTAGCCTGTCTTACCTGGGGATTATCTTAGCTTCATTTTCTTTTGATAGATCATATATCTTCATTAGGTGGGTAATTGTAGTTTCTGTTACTTTTTCTTTAAAATTAGTATATTGCAATGAAACAGAAGTAATGAAATAGAAGTGACACTGGTAATACACTGGTTTGGGGCAGGGCTGTATAGATTATCAGCATGATCAAATGATAATATATGTCGATCCCCCCATGCAGAATGCTATCCCAAGCACTTGACCCAAAGGAGCTTACCCAGTAAGTCTGTCTAGAAATAATGGAGGACACTGGAAATAACTTGAGAATTCTTACAAACCCTTTAGCATCATACAGACAGACCATGGAAGCTGAGCAAAGGCAAAATCAAGGCTTCATCAGGGAGGGGGAAAGGAGGCCAAGATTGGTGGGGAGTTGTGGTAATGCGGTCTGGTTAGAAGAATGACATGTGCTGGGGATAAAGCAAGTGAGAAGAGGATAAAAACCTAACTTGTAAATCACAAAATTCGAGTAGGAAGGAGCCAGAGAGGCCCACGAGAGTGAAGTGATTGTCCCCTGGCCAGATGGCTAGATGATGGAGATTCAGGAATAGAACCCTGAGCCCAGGTCATCCTTGTGTGTCGTCTTTCATCCTGACGCGTTCCTGTTCATCAGAGGTGTCTTCCTAAGCACCTGATTATAGAGAAGAGTGAATGTCACTTACACTAGAGTGAGTGAAATAGAGATACTGGGAAGATGTACCAGGTTTATTCCGTTTCTTGCATTTTCCTGGCATACTGTGTACCCTCAGAGGTATGTGTATCCTACTTTGTGAAATGTGAGGGTAGAGCAGACCCTCTAAACTTTGAAAACATGTATGCCCCAAGGAAAACTTTTTTTTAGCATGGACTTTCCCCTCTGTAAGTAAATAAATATTTACAAATTATATAAATGTACAACTGTTAAACCGTGTATACATGTGTTACTTTTAGTGAAGCTGAATTATATGATTTTTTTAGACTATAAATATGTAGTCTTAAAATTCTTCTGAAACCCCAGGTGGATGGTCTTGCAGCTCCCCAACCTCTGGAATATATATACTTACTTCATTTTGCAGACTGCTGGTCTGCAGTATGGTCCAGAATAGAAAATGAAGAGTGTAATGTCGAAACTATTGGCTTTTTTGTTAGTAGGTTATTTTTTACTCCCCATGTTTCTAATGTCCCTTCGCAAAATAATTTTTGAATTAAAAATTTGGAATAAAAAACTATGTTGCTAAGGTGGAAAAGGTAAGACTAGAAGGCATATGTAAATTAGGTTGAATCTCTCCTTGAGAAAGAATACTGTTTTTGAGCTAAGGAGAATTAACAATCTTCCCTTTCATTGTTTGTCTTGGCGTCAGTAAAACCCTAGTTTGATGTCATTAAGCCTTCCCATCCCACCATTATAGTGATCAGCCTGGTTCATAATCTAGAGTTAGAGCTTGGTAAAGATTACTTTTTTAAAAAAATTCTTTCAATTTTTTTTTTTTAATTGAAAAGCTAGAAATGACAGAGCAGTAGAATGGAATGTCTACCAGACTTTCCTATGACCCTGATGATTGATACTGGTAGCAAGCAAGGACTGTGCCTTTGTTGTGGGCCTCTGTAGTATCACCCAAATTTGACCAGGACGTGTAACTAAAAGTAAGGAAAATAAATTAGACTGTTCTTTTCATTTTAGACTTTGGAAGTCTAGGACTGTGGGGATTAGCTAAGACAATGATACACTGCACAAGTACAGTGAAAGCTTATTTTGGTAATTGGAAGAATTTCCACTTTTGTAATGAAACAGAAGTGACACTGGTAATCCTTTGCAGAGAGACTCTGGAGAGTAAATCAGAAAGAGGGAAAAAACTCTGACTACATGGTCAAACTAGAACAACATACTAGACATACATACCAGAGAGTAGGCATTTCCAAATACTTTTTCAGTTGTGAGGATGCAAATCATTTCAACATTAGAGTAGCTCAGTTCATTTTTAAAAATTATTTTTATTTTTTTTGAGTTGGAGTCTTACTCCATCGCCGAGGCTAGAGTGCAGTGGCACATTCATGGCCACCCCAGCGTCAACCTGTTGGGCTCCTGCGATCCTTCCACCTCATCCTAACCAGTAGCTGGAACTACAGGCATGTGCTACCACACCCGGCTAATTTTTTTTATTTATTGTGAAGACGAAGTCCCGCCAAGTTGCCTGGGCTGGTCTCGAACCCTCAGGCTCAGGCAATCCATCCACCTCGGCCTCCCAAAGTGCTGGGATTACAGGCTGAGCCACCAGGCCTGGCCTCAGTTCATTATTGTTACTGGAAAAACAAGTTAAACCAAGCACATGTCGGACGGAGGGTGAGTCAACAGTGTCATTTTAACATAAGGAGGGCCAGCACATTAAGTGAGTTATTCCAAGTCCTGTGGTTTTCCTCCAGCTGAGCAAAGACAGCTGTAGTTTTAGAAGCAGAGCTTGGAAGCACAAAGAGAAGTGGCTCATTTTCTTTCTTTCTTGATTATTGCCATTAAGTTTTCTTTTTACTTGAAAATTCTCACAAATTCATTTTCTCATTAGATTTCTATTACCAAATTTCCTGACTTTTGATGCATATCTGTTGTTAGAGTATATTATTTATTATAAAACTTTCTTTTAACTTATCTACCGTTTCATGGCCCGTGGTTGCTATTTGTGTCATATATCCTTTAAAGAAATGTCATAAGGAAAACAGAAAAGTGATCTATTTTGATGTTATTATTTTATACAGTTGTTTAAAGACGTGGTGGGGAAGTAAGGTGGTATTTTATGGAAAATATACCAGACTGTAGTAATAAAATTTTTATTTTTTATTTTGGAAGACAAGAGCCTGGTGTTCCCAGCCTTGTGAAAAAAGACTGTTTGAGCTAAAGTTTCCTGAGTTGGGATCCAATATCAGGAAGGGCATGTGTCTGGATAGTTATTTTCTTGGTTTGGGAAGGTTTTTGTCTTTTTTTCCCCTCTCAGTTGATTCTTTTAATTGCAAAGAAGCAGACCAGATGAAGAAAACATTGTCTCTTACGGTGTTTTTGGTTTACCACATTAGTTATTACCCACCTTCTCAGAGTAGCAGGCCACGCTTTTCCTGTTTAGTGGTTCAGTTTTCATTAACTTGACTGCAGATGTGTTCTTTTGTGGGATTTATTTCTAATCAACTGAATTATGAGTACTTTGATAAAATGGTGATGAGTTGCCTACTTTTTATAGGGCCACCAGTTTTAAGAGTAAAATCTTGTCAAGATAAGATATGACTGTTCTTATAATATGGTTCTTTCTCTATCTCCATAATTTCCCTTTGCTTCTGTATGCTACTTTATTATTGATAAGAAATGGTATCTAGTTACAATTTTACAAAGAAAGAACTCTAAACAATTTAAGTCATTCTTTTACCTCATAGGAGTTATTGTGGGGACCAAATGAGATCATTTGTATGAAAATGTTTGTAAAGGTGCTTTTATTATAGCATTGTCTTTGGCCAATGGATCCGTATATAATCAGCCTTTTCAGGGGTGAGGCATTGGGAGTTGTGAGGTGATTTTCTGATTTGTTTGGCCATGGTGTTTACATAGGCCGTAGAATATGTACTTGTTGGTTTGGGAAGGGGAGCATAGATGGAAATCGCTGAATATCCTTGTCCATTAGAATCTGGGATATTAATCCAATGTACTTTAGAAAGTGCTGTCTGATGCCTTGCTTTTCTTCATGATGTCAAGCCAGTATCAGCTTCATTTTTAAATAGAGTTGGTGCTTGTTACTCTCATTTTACTTGAAGGACACTGACCATCCAACTGATTTAGGATGTGGTTAGCTAATTTCTGAAATTCACATTACTAGAGTTTCTCATTGATAGTATTGTGTCTTCTGAAGGCTGCTGCTTTTGGGTTATTTTCTGTGGAGGCGGGTAGACACACATGGAAATTCACTGTGGTCAAATTTATAAACATGTCCTCTTAACAATTTTAAAGCCAGATTACATTGGGTGGGGTTGGGGGAGGATACTAGATTCATGTGATTTTTCAATATGAAACTTTAGAGGGTTTGAGACTTTCTGTGGTAATATATAGTATTTAGGCTCATAACCCAAATGATTACAATGCTTTGGTTTTAATATTTTCCATGAGGTAATCTGTGCTTTAGTGGGGAGGAGGAGAAATGTTATTTAATCACCAGAATTACGCTAGTAGCCACATTTGCTAAGTCTTTTGTCCCTTTGCTTGAACTGGGGGTTACTTGCTTTAATAATGGTTTTCCAAAGGACTTAATCCTGTTAACGTGATGAGGTGATGGCGGAAGGACATTCCCACTGGCCTTGGAGTGGTGTAACTGGTAAAACTCCCTTTGTAAATCCCTCTTATTCAGCATGAGTGTCACTCCGGTGTACCCAAAGTGGAATGGATTTTTATTGAGGAGAGAATTTTAAGGGTGATAAACAAACTCTGCCAGGTCATTGTGATCTTCAGAAGCTAGACTATCAAAATAAACTATGTACTGGGCTTGCTCCTTTGACAGTATAGCTTGACAGACATTTTTGAAGCCCTGGTATCATAGCTGGGTTGATGCTTCGTAGAGCGGACATCACGTAGGTGTTGCCCAGCTCCAGATCTGTTCTTCTGCTGGAACGCCCTCAGTCTTCCAGACAGAAGGAGTGGCAAAAAAGCAGGTAAAATGGGAGAGGTAGGTCGGGACTTCTTCTTCTTTTTTTTTTAATGTATGGCACATTTATGAGAGTAGGAGAAGCACTGTGCTTAGTAAAGTCAACATCTTCTACAGGACTCACCCCTCAAATTTTAATTTAGCATATTGGAGTTTGTGTTGTTTCTTTTGAACGGAGAACTCCAGACTGCATTTGGAACAAGATAAGTCTTTGGGCCTCTTTAGAACGAAGAAAGCTGTCATCAAAGACAGTGTAACTTTTGAGATTGCCAAATCAAGAGTTGCTGCAAATGGAGAAACCCAGAGTTCCCTCCTGTGCTTGAAGATACAGACATGGAAAATTTAAGTTCCAGTATGATTGCTTAAAGTGTGCAAAAATTGCTGTCTTTGCAGTCTTTGTCCTTCTTGCCACAGCTGGGTGAGTAAATATTAACAAAATGATTGTGAGCATTTGCAAACCAGATTGTGACTGTCTGTAGGTGTTTTGGGCTGCTTTTATTAAAATGACTGTTACCGTTCCACAGAAATCTGAGAAGTCTTGGAGATAGGTTCTTGCTTACAAGAATTCTTGCTTATAAGTAGTTCAGAGACCTATGGAGTTCGAGAACTGCTGTTTTTAAGAGGAACTGATTGAACATTGACATTATCAGCTCTTCATCAAATCTCTTGAAGTGAACATTATTATTTTTTCTGTTGACCATGAAGCCCAAGTTATGGTGATGTGGGACATAGATTTGTATCTGAAGAAACAAATCAAAGGAAGGGAGAAATTGAAAACAAAACCAAAGAAAAATTGAAGTTTAGGGCTATATTTAATGATTTCTTCTCCTCTTAGTATTTAATAAAGATGTGGTATTTTCCTACTGTCTGCCTTCTTCTGTTGCAAGGTTCTTGGCCTCATGCATGTTCTCTGGAAATGGGAATGATATGTATTTACAATCTCCAGATTTGGATATTTTCCTTACAGTGCTGGTTTCTGTGCGTATTTGAAATATTCTGTGTATGAGTCAAAGGTTTGAGATTTGGGGTTTAGACAGTTCTCAGTGATCTGTACAGTAATTTTGGTTTAAATATTGTACACAGGTGAGCAGAGTTTGTTTTTGGCTGAAGGCATAGCACCAAAAGAAGCCAAATATTAGGACCTTGGCTTTTGTAAACCCTTGACTTCAGAACAACTAGCTGTTCATGTATTTGAACTTTATATAGAACTACTTGATATCCTATTCACCATTTGCACAGTATTTTGACTATGGTATTCTGATAACTCCCCTTCTCAACCTTGATTCTTGTGAATAGCCTTCATTGCTACCACCCAAAGGTTTTTAAAAATGCTGTGGGGAAAGATGCCCATGGGGAAATCTGATACTGTTTTCTGGATTTTCCCTGTTTTGTTTTGGGAAGTCTCCATGATTTTATATGATAACATGTAGCAATCTTAGGCTTTCCATTTTCATTTTGAGCGTAATTTTGTCCCTTATTTTTTCTGTTTGGGGGTCTACCTCTAAATTAACAAACACTAGAATTGCTTACTCCATTTTAAGAGTATTCTGAACAATTTAAACTCAAAGAGTGCTTTGTTTCTTTTGGGAGGATAGCAAGAAGATTATATGTATCTTTTTTTTCCCAGCAAGGGTACTTAAAATTAAAAGCATGTATTTAAAATTAAGGGCTTAAAAAAATTAAGCTGTACTTAATAAAATAGTCTTTAGATAGCTTTAAAAAGGGAGGGTTTACTGAAAGCACAGGAAATTAGTGACAGGCAAACTTTGTCTTGATAACAATAGATAAAGATAGAGCAGAACAGATAATAAAAGATACAAGAAAACAGTGAAGTAACACCTCGCATTGTCCTTTGTTGACCATCAAGCAGCACGCAAACACATAGCCCTTTTTGTAGAGAATAATTTAACTTCTAGATATGATATAGCTTCTTCCTTTCTTTTGGGTTTTCATTACTCTGAGATCCTGAACCTACATTTATCAGCTCACTGGAATGAATTTTTTTATAAAATGAAAGCTCTATTAGTAATGTCAAAAATACTTTTATTTATTTATAAGTTTAGTTATTGTTGATTATATTTTCTTTTTTTTTTTGAGTTGGAGTCTCACTCTGTTGCCCAGACTGGAGTGCAGTGGCATGCTCTCGGCCACTGCAGCCTTGACCTGCTGGGCCCCGGCGATCCTTCCGCCTCTGCCTTCCAAGTAGCTGGAACTACAGGGGCACGCTACCTCGCCTGGCTAATTTTTGATTTATTGTAGAGACCAGGTCTTGCCAAGTTGCCCTGGTGGGTCTTGAACCCACGGGCTCAGGCAATCCACTCACCTCGGCCTCCTAGAGTGCTTATTTTCTTAAGTCAAAGCATATTTTCAGGTTTCGAAAAGCTGTAATATTTGGCTATGAAGCTATAGCATAATCCTTAACCTTGGATCTGGTATCAGCATTTTCAGGTAAAAAATATATTTTCTATTAGATAATATCTGTCAAAAGCATAGAAATCCTTGGTACACTATCAGGAAAGCAACATTGGTATATCTCTTACTGGTTTTTTTTGTTTTTTTTTTTTTGCCTTTTAGTCAAGACATATTTCAAGGACGAAAACAGATGTTTCTCCACTTCCTTTTTATTTAAATGTACCACTTGGAATTGGAAGCTTCCGAACTTCTTCTGTTTGTTTGAATTTTTTTTTTATGGCTTGATCCCAAAAACTGGAATACAAAATTTAGTGAAAGCTTTGTTGTTTGAAATTGCAGGGTGCTACGAGAATTATTGCAAATCCCTGGTGTCTCCTTGTCTGCCCTCAACTCTCCTATTTTTGGTAATAATGCAAGCAGTCATTTTAGAAAACTTTGCTTTGTTCCTTTTACTGAGCCTCTTCCAGAGGTTGTGTGCCAGAAGCAACAGCAGCCAACCACAAGTCTGTAAACTCAAGACTTCATCTCTCTCATAGATTGCTACTTGAAATTTGCATAAACGTTGATGAACATATCAAAAGAGCCCTATATAACTCCTCTTCACATATCTTAGGGTCCTCAGCCATTCAAGGCATTAAGGTGTCTTCTGAGTGAGCAGTGGCTCTAAGCTCAAACAGATACCACACTGCAGACAGGGAGCAGGATATGAAAAAAAATCATGTGAGATAGACAACAGACAGAGGCTTATTTGAAGAGGCTACAAAGCAACAAGCAATGCTAATTTTAAACAATTACATGTTACTGCAACAAAGGAAACACACTGAAGGCTGCTCAGATTACACTGACTGGGGTGCAGACTTAATTACCCATGTTAGAGATTCCTAAAACAAAGGGAGGCTTTTAAACCAATGATGTGTAGCTGGCATGATATTGAAAAGTGCTGGAAAACCTAAGTAAATGCCTAGAGGAAATTTTAGGGAAGATTCCATCAAGTCTGGGTACCTTAGACCTATCCTTAAATGGGTAAATTCCTGAGGCCCTGGAACTGGTTAAACTCAATGACAGCTTATTCTGTTGTTTGCAGTTTTTATATACAATTAAGAGAATGATAACCTTGAATAAACACTAGAGCCTTGTCTGGACTGAGTTACAGTTAGTGCTAAACAACAAGCATTCAAGAGCATATTTGTTTTATAGATAAAGAAACGAAGCACTAAGAGGACACTGAGATAGTAAATGGTGAAGCTGGAATTCGAACCCAGATCCATCTGATTTCAGCATCCATGCTCTCAATTGCTAAACTGTATTGCTTCAAATACACAGAAAAGCATGTTTTCTATTATATGGGAAGCTAAAAATGAAAACACAGAGAGAACTAGAAGACGATATAGTGCTAAATTGTCAATTGTGAGTGTTACAAGACTAGGTGATGGTGGCCCTGTGAGGACCAGCGCCATCAAGGGGAAGCTTTGGGTGAAGCAGGAGGTGAGCGGGGTATTGGAGAAAAGGGTGGAATTCAGATAGTCAAGCGGAAGGCAGCAATCAGAGAAAGCAGAAGTCATGAAACTGAACTCGTTAGTGATCTGTTCAGGTAAGAGGGAGATAGATAAACTGAGTAGAAAATGCAGTCAAAATGGTGGGAGGTAATTCTGGGCAAGTAAGGTAGGCTCTGGTCTTTTTTTTTTTGGTGAGAAAGCCGGATTTATTGAGAGGACAGAAAAGCTTCCTCAGTGGGAGGGGACGTGAGGCAGTTGCCCAGGCTCTGGTCTTAAAGGCCAGCATGAAAGTTTAGACTGGTTGAAGTAAGAAATGGCTTGTTCTTGGAAGAAATAAAGTGCCAGGCTTGGTACTGTGAAGGTACTGAACAGACCTGCCAACGGGTTCTTTTGAGATCCCAACTGAGAGTAAGTTCTGAGAACAAGTAAGAATTAAAAGGCATTGTAAGTTAGAGAGTAGTGGGGTAACGTGTTGCAAGTGATGCTTCTGGAATGCTAGGGTGCTGTTAGAAAAAAATTATTACCATTTTGGGGGAGCTGGGAAAACGGATGTCTTTGGTCTACAAAGAGATGACTTGAATAAGCTAACATAAGAAGGAAAAAAAAAACCATCTTCACTCACTGGAACATTTCATAACCTTAACTTTTCTCCAAATATGAATCTGTGTCATTTTCCCTATTTTTAAAAAGCTCAGTAGTTTACCCTTCCACTTAGGGCAGAGCTGTGATCCTTACCGTGGCCTTTCGTGATCTAACCCCTGTCGGTCTCCCTGGCCTGTCTTTTACGACTCTCTCCCCTGCATCATAATCTCTACAGTAGGAACCCGGAATACCAGTCTTGCTCCTGCCTCAGCCTTGATACTCGTGTTTCCTCTGCATGGGGTGCTCTTCTCTCATGTCTTCATGACACCCGTTCGTTGAAATCATAGCTCAGAGGCTGCTTCCTCAGGGGGCCGTTCCCAGATACTCTGTAGTATGTCCCTGCAGTCCCAGCCTTCATGATTGCTTTGCATCCCATTACTGGGTCTTGTTTCCAACAGAATTTATCACTTATGACTCTCTGAAATGATTTTATTTATTTATTATTTTTTACCTTTCTGTAATAGAAATAAGGTTTATGAGGACAGGGACTTTATTCCGTTAGCCTGCCCACAGTAGATGCTTTCTATGTGTGTTCTGGATATTAAAAAGGTAGTCCCTAAGTGCACTGTGCTGAAAATGTGTGAAAATTGGAGACTGGCTTCTAGATTTTGTGTCACATTGCCAAGTGATGGAGGGATGAAATGGAAATCTACTGTTGTTCTTTGTTTTTGCTTTTTTTGGTGGCAGGAGGGGAGGGCATGTACAAACAGATACATACACAGTAAATAAGGTTGATTTTAGTCAGCCAGTATGTTTTGAGTGCCCGCTCTTTGTGGCTTAACATGAAAATGGGGGGGGGAAGTCGCTCTTTGTGAATGACTCGTTTCTCAGAGTTGATTGAAGCTTGAGTTTAAGCATCAGTTCTCTAATTGGTATGATTTAGTGTTTGCTTTACAATCATGAAGCTGCCTTCAATTTCATTGTTAAATTTAAATGTTTTATGCTGGAAAAAAAGTAGATTTAATTTTGAAATGAGATACTGTCATGATTTCAAGTTATCAAAGTTTTAATTTCTCTTTGTATGGCAGATAATTACAGTATTTATTTAGAAATAGCCCTCACATAAAGCCACGAGTCTCAAATTTTTACTTTATTTTTCTTTTTCAAAATTGTAGTCTACAATTTATAATGTATACATTTGTAGGGTAAAAAGTGAAATGATTATGAACATAATGTGAAGTAATTAAATCAAGCTAGTTAATATATTCATCAATTCAGATACTTAACTTATTTTGTGGTAAGAACATCTGAAGCTTATCCTCTTAGTAATTTTGAAATGTACAATAGTCTATTATTAATTATATTCACCATGCTGTGCAGATCTCAAAAGTAGGAAAAAAGTCCCTCCTGTCTAATGGAGACTTTATGCCTGTTGACCATCGTCTCCCCACTCCCCCGTCCTCCAGCCTGTGTAACTCGCCACCATTCCACTCTCTGCTTCTGTGAGTCTGATTGTTTTAGATTCCACATAGAGGTGAGAACGTCCTGTATTTGTCTTTCTGTCCCTGACTTATTTCACTTATCATAATGTTCTCCAATTCTGTCCATGTTGTTGTGAATGACAGAATTTCCTTTAAAGACTGAATAGTATTCCCTTGTGTGTGTGTGTATATATATAGTTTCTTTATCTATTCATCTGTTGATGGACATTTAGATTGGTTGAATAACTTGGCTATTATTAATAGTGCTGTAATAAACATGGGGGTACAGACATCTTTTCAACACTGATTTCAAGTCTTTTGGATGAACACCCAGAAGTGCAATTGCTGGATAATATGGCAGTTCTATTTTTTGTTTTTTGAGGAACCCCCATCCTGTTTTCCATAGTGACTGTATTAATTTACATTCCCGCCAACAGTACAAGGGTTCCCTTTTCTCCACATCCTGTGTCTTCAGGCATTATCCTCTAGATCAGGGTCCCTAGCCTCTGGGCCATAGCACTGGTGCCAGTCTGTGGCATTAGGAACTGGGCTGCACAGCGGGAGGTGGTTGGCCGGCTTGGGCGTGAACCCTCGTCTGTAGTTACAGCCTCTTCCCATCGCTTGCACTGCCACACGAGCACCGCCTTCTGTCGGATCAGGGGTGGCACTGGGCTCTCACAGGAGTGCGAACCCTCTTGTGAACGGTGCATGTGAGGGACCTAGGTTGAGTGCTCTTTGAGAATCTAATGCCACCGTTGACTGACAGCAGGCAGAGCTGAGACAGTGATACTGTGCGGTCTCCTGTTACCCCCAGATGGAACCATCTAGTTGCAGGAAAGCAAGCTCAGGGCTCCCACTGATTCTGCTTTATGGTGAGTTGTATAATTATTGCATTATATATTGCAGCATAACATATGATGAAGTAAAGTGCACAGTAAATGTAGTGTACTTGACTCATCCCAAAACCCCACTCCCACATCCCCGCCCCTGTCCGTGGAAAAATTGTCTTCCACAAAACTGGTTCCTGATGCCAGAAAGTTTGGGTGCCACTGATCTAGATCATCCGAGACGTCTAGTGGATTGTATAGTTTTAGGGAATTTTAACAAGTGAACACACATGGCTTAGTACAGTTCTCAAAGAGTGGTTCTGGGTCTTAGCATCAGCACCACTTAGGAACTTGTTAGGATTGCCGGCTCTCAGACACACTCTGAACCTACCCAGTGGGAAACTGTGGGGATTGAGTCCAACACTCTGTGTTTTAATGAGCTCTCCAGGTGATTGGATGCTTACTAAAGTTTGAGAACCATGGCTCGGTAAATGTTAAAGGTTCAAGGTAGCATGATCTCACAAATCAGCCAAACGGCATTAATTATTAGCCTGGTAAGCCCGCCTTCTTTTTGACTACTGAATTTGATTGGTTCACTAAGGCTGGTCAGTAAAGTGATTCGCTAGATTGATTGCCACATATCGACTTTGGGTTGTTTGTATTCTCTAAACCTGTCACTGTAATGATTTGCCAGGACTCTTAACAGGAACAGGCCATTTTTTTTCCACCCACGGCTTTCTGAGTCACGGGTGGCTGGGTCTTTATGCCCTCCTAGATAGAGTACTCCAGGTACGGAGCACACCATTCATGTGCTTTTAACGCGGGAGCTGTCACTGTTGTATCTCAGGGGGATACTCAGGGCATTTGGTCCAACCCCAGCTTGATTTATCGCAGGGAAACTGAGCCCCCATGAGGTTGGGCTTTGCTTGCAGTTGTGCAGCTAGTTAGGGGTAGAGGTAGGATTTCAGGTCTCCCTACCCCTTTCACTGCACCAGCATTCTTGCAGGGGACAGAGCTGCAGCTTGTCCCGTGCCTGCAGTGCATTCCTTTACTACTAAGAGGGTTAAAACCAATTTTTTTTTAATTTAAAGAAAAAAAGCAAGTAGAAAAAGCCAGGAAGTTCTCACTGAAACTAATAAAAATGTCTAAAGAGAATGAAAAAATCAGTTTGAGAACTTTGGTATGGAGGAAATAACCTGACATTAACTGTTTTAATTATAGTTGTTGCATTGGCCTTATCAGTGTGGGAAGAGGGAGCATTTGAGTCTTACAGGGAAGTGGGATACGGACAACAAGATGACCCTCTTCCTGAATCTGCCTGTTTGGGCCCCGCCGCCTAGTCATTGCTTGTGTGAGCCCCGCAGCTGCCGTGGAGATGGGTGGGACTTAGTAGGAGGCCTGGGTTCTAGGCCTGCTATTGCCACCAGCTAGTGGCATGATGCCCCATGAAGAGACCTCTCAACCTCCCTGGCCTTAACTTTCTGGTAAATGGGTATAGTAAAACCTACCCTGCCCATTCCGAAAAGTATCAGGTAATGGGAAGCAGTGCATCTCATCTCGGCTATTAAGAACATAGTCTCTGGATTCAAATTTTGGCTCTCTAACTCACTGGTATGTCAAAAGGCAGCCCACTTATCCTCCCCGTTCTCTTACTTGGGAATGGATATAATGACATTGACTGCTTCATAGGGTTGTTGTGAAAAATGAACTAGTTAGCTAATCTATGTCAAGTGCTTAGGACAGTACTTGGTATTTAGTAAGTGCCATGTGTTAGCTGCTATTGTTGTTAAAATAGCATCTTAAAAATAATAATAGTAATTATTATTATATGGATGAGATGAGAGTTCTTTAAATGTGTTCTCAAAGGATTCTGCTATTTTATACAGTCCTAGACAAGTAAAGACTGTCATGCAGAAATTGTTAGTGGAGGAGTGGTTCTGACATCCCGCTTATGCCTCCTATTATTTATTTTGACCCCCCCCCCCCCCAATTTTAAGGCCACGTAGGGACAAGCCTAGAACCTCTGGTATTACACAGTTTGTGCATAGAGTGGTGTGGTTTGAGGAAACTTGAAGGTGGGAACCTCTCAGTTTTGCTTTCAGGTATTCATCCACGAACCATTCTAGGAGATGGATATCTTAATAACCTCCAAGAAAGAGTACATGAACTTCAATTTTGATTTTTATTGTTTATTTCCATCTTGGCATTTCAGCTGTTAGGATTCTTGATATGTATTCTGGTGAAGAAAATTCCAACTCTAAAAGCTAAACAGTCAAGATACTGTAACTATCCAGCAAGTGAGTGGTAGATTTTGGGTAGTCTTCTTCCTCTTCTGGTTGAAATCTACTATTGCTGTTTTGTTTTGTTTTTTCTTTTTCTCTAAGTAGTAAGTAGTCTATGTTTGGCACAGACTCAGATGGTAAAGTGCCTTTCCATTGTCTCTCAAAGGAACTGGGGGAATCAGGAGTTTGAGAATGTTTTATCTGCATGTATAAAATGTTCTCCTATTATTTATTTTGACAACCCCCCCCCATTTCTATTCATGACTTTTTGTAAGCCCTTTAAAGTTAGAGGTTATTATTTATTTATTTATCTGTATACTCCGTACCTTTTTTTTCTGGATCCTAATATGGTGCCTGTACATAGGCTCTCAATTTTTGTTTGTTGAATGAATATTGTTGAGGTTTCTGATAACTTCTTGAAATGGCCTGTTTTAAAACTTCACCTGAAGGCTAAGTAATTAAATGATATCATGATGAGCTAGTATCTGTCTGACATCTTCCTAAATATTCGTAGGCAAATCTTACATTACTCATCTGCAGTATCTAAGTCCCAAGATGATCTGGCATTTCATAGATGTCATAGCTTTAAATTTCTTACTGTCATGGGGAGATATAATATAATACTTGGGGATATTGAATCACATATGTAAGAGCATCTTTCAAGACCATAAAAGTAGTTATTATGGGACAAGGCTTTTGGGGTGAGATTCTGTACTAGAAGCCAAAAGATGAAGAACTGATTAAAACTCTAAAGGGAAACCCAGATCAGGTTGAATATGGGAGAGAATGTTGATCTGGATTGGATCACACTTCTTTGGTACCTGAGGGTTATGATCACAACTTAATTCTAATGTGTAT
The DNA here is from genome assembly GCA_963574415.1 of Tarsius wallacei. NCBI lineage: Eukaryota > Metazoa > Chordata > Mammalia > Primates > Tarsiidae > Tarsius > Tarsius wallacei. The sequence continues at coordinate 64,506 of CAUYQG010191764.1, forward strand.
TTGTTTTTATTTTTAGCATTGCAGTGTCGGGATGGCTTTGAGCCTTGCGTGAATGAAGGGGTATGTGTTGCCTACCACAATGGCACAGGATACTGCAAGTAAGTTTTTCTCTTCATATACAGGTATTCCTTTTTTTTTTTTGCAATAGGACACTGGACAAGATGTACCCATGTACTCCTCTATTTTTAATACTGCTGTGAAATGTTACTTGTTCTGGAACTTTCCTGGTGCAATTTGTGTAGGGAGCAAGGATGGAAGGCTATGGATGTCAGATAAATGGTTGATAAGAACTTCTTACTATCTTACTGTTATGTCTCTGTCTCTGTCTCTGTCTCTCTCTCTCTCTTTCTCTCTTTCATTTTTGAGTTGGAATCTCACTCTGTTGCCCAGGCTGGGGTGCAGTGGCACACTCACAGGCATAGCAGCCTCGACCTGCTGGGCTCAGGCCATTCTTCTGCCTCAGCTTTCCAAGTAGCTGGAACTACCAGGGCATGCTACCACACCTGGCTAATTTTTTTTTTTTTTTTACTTTTATTTATATTTATTGTAGAGACAAGGTCTCACCATGTTTCCCAGGCTGGTCTCAAATCCCTGGGCTCAGGCAATCCTCTCGCCTTGGCCTCCCAAAGTGCTGGGATTACAGGTTTGAGTCACTGCACCCAGCCATCTTTTTCATTATTAAAAATACTTTTTGGCCAGGTTTGGTGGCTCAGCCTGTCGTCCCAGCACTTCAGGAGGCCGAGACGAGTGGATTGCCTGAGCCTGCGGGTTCGAGACCCATCCGGGCAACTTGGCGAGACTTAGCTCTACAATAAAATAAAAATAGCCGGGCATGGCAGCATGCGTCTGTAGTTCCGGCTACTCGGAAGGCTGAGGCGGAAGGATCACTGGAGCCCAGAAGGTCAACACTGGGGTGGCCGTGAGCATGCGTGCCACTGCACTACAGCCTGGGTGAAGGAGTGGGACTCCGACTCAGAAAAAAAATTCTTCTTGGTGAGTTGCTCGTTACTATATATTGTATAAATTCTCTTGGATTTTTTAGATTAAAGCATAGTCTTTAATCGCCTCTCAACATTTTAGCTATCATCCTTCTTGTAAGTCAAACAAAATAGATATCACCTTTAATTCTATTCAGTGTAAGTGACTCGCCATCTTCTAGTGTAAAAAATCCAATTCTGAGAGTGAGGCAGTGAAAGAGGCACAGGTACACATATGGGGGGTGGGGCCGTGGGTGTGTATCGTTATATGGGGTTAAAAGAGTAAGGACAGAGGATAGGATGGGGAGATGCAGGCTAGTTCTTGACTCAGAGCATTTTTTTTCTCTCCAAACAACCAGTATAGCTAGACTTTTTGTTTGTTTGAGGAAGGCTATGAGATAATTTCATAAACAGCTTCTCTAGGCTTCCTGTGGACAGTTTATTTCTTCTTCCTCAACTGAAAATTTTCGCTACAAATATGTATTCATTATTTTTAATTTCTGGAAAATGGGAAATAAGATTTGATACTTTGAAATATCTTTCCTTTTTCTTCAATTTTATGGGATGTAGTTTTTCTTTGCTTTGGTAGAGAGGTACTTGCTTGACAAATGTGTTAAGTGAGTTTATCCAAGACATTTTTATTTCTTCTGTGAATATTTAATTGAATACCAAAAAATGTCATTATGAAATTTTTTCCAGTCAAATCCATTTTGACACCAGGATTTAAGTTTTTTAATGTTATGAGCAAGATTTTTTCCAAGTCAGAGACAATTTTCTTCACCAAAGTGAAAATATTTTAAGCTGTGATGACAGTAAAGCTTAACAATAGGTTGTTTGGATTGGAATAAAGATAACATTGGAGATGAAAGTTTTCATGCAACTGGTTATGGGCTGCTCACTTAGTTTTTCTAGCTGGGCAGCGGGTGAAACATGTGCTGCTTTCTCTTCTGAGAATGGAAATACAACTGGAGATAATAAGGGAGGCAACTTAATACCTTTGAAATCTTGTTTAGTCTTAATACACTTAATATACTTAACACACTTAATACACTTAATAAATCTTCATACACTGAAATCTTGTTTGTCTCTTTGTGGCATCTGGTACCTTGGTTGCTTGCTTTATTCTATTATTCAGCTTTCTGAGGTAGTTAACCCATTGCATGATGATCACTTATTAATGTGTTTCTTTCTCCCACTAGATTATGAGGTCCTGGACTAATGCATTTTTGTATCATTAATACCTAGTAGAGTGCCTGGTGTAGCTTTGCTCAACAATGTGTTCCTTGAACTAAAAGGTGCCAAGCAGATATCATCATTCATATGTCTCTTAATCTGTTTACCATAAATCAGAAGACACTGTTTCCCTCTTTAGAGAATTTTATTTGCTTCTCCTAGCATTTAGGATCATAATGCCATACAGAGAGGAAAGTTCGTTTTATATGGGAGATAATTCAACTTATTACTCATGTAGGAAGAACTTCAAACAGGTTCTAAGTGTTGGCCTATATATTTTTGTTCTGACACAGGGAAAGAAGGCTTCCGGGGGAGATTAATGTCTGAGTACTTACGAGGAGAGGACACTAAAGGTCACTTTTGGAAGGAAGATTTGGAGGTTGTGAATCTCAAACTCCCCAACCGAAGTTGGGGAGACAAGGTGGCTCTCAGTTTCTGCTGGGGCCAGGGAACTGTGGCTGATGACAATAAAGCTGCCTAAAGTCTGTCCCTGGATACTTGTTAATTATTGACAAGATAGGATGCTCAGGGATATAGTTCTGGGTATGTCCCCCAGATGTCTTCCAGCTCTCTTGTGAGGAAAAAAAGCTTCTTGAGAAAAGGAGAGTAAGAAAAAAAAAATTGATGAGGTTGTCCTTTTGAGAGACCAAGATGAACAACAAAAATTGTTTTGTTCTCTTTTTAGAGAGTGTTTCTCTACCTCAGTAGAAGTAATATTTGCATCTGTGAGTGGCAAAGCAAGAACAATATCAAGGAGACTAAGTCAATCATTCCTGCAATGTTGTGCCAGCCTCCACAGAATTTTAAGCAAAATGTTAAGCAAAAGTAATATGTATTTAGCAGACCTTTCGGTATATTTTTACCAACCTTGCTTTTTTTCCCTGGGGAAAGAAGGTAATCCAGCTTGTTCAGTAAATATTATTTTCACAAAATAGTAACTAAATATTAAAACACTTAGAAGGTTTATGAAAATTACATCAGGCATGCAGGGCATGTGATTATGTTTTTATTCATGAGATCACTCAGTGGATTAAGAAAAGAAAATTGAAGCCAAATTCCTTTTATGGGGGGGGTGGGAATTGGTGGAAAATGTTTTAAGTAGAAGGTATCTGACTTCTGTTTAAAGAGCATAATGCTACTGATTCAGCTAAAATGAAATGATTGTTTATAGAAATTATAAAAATCCTTGATAAGATCACATTGACAGATAAGGATAAGTACTTTTAGAGATTAGTTTTGTACTCAGCTCGACTGTTTTTTCTCACTTTTAGAAGCCTAACTACCCTATCAGTCTGTGACTAGATTTTGATGCCAGGCAAGAAAAACTTGTGTAATCTTGCATATAACTCAATTATTGCTGCTAAATAGCTGCTGTCAGACCTTAATAAAGCCCTCTCACTACAGAGAGATAAGACATTTTATTCTTCCCCTTGTCCTACTGGGAGGTGTAAATATATAATTAAGTTTGATGTCATTAATCACTTTCAAGTTGTTTGCTTCAGGCTTTCAAATATAAACCACTCCAAATCCCAATTTGATTAAAAATCGTGAGCCACTCAGGCTTATTGCTGTTGAGAGTAGATGGGGTTATAGTTTGTATAATGCACAAAATGTGCATTTTAAGAGCATATTTCTTATCTTTAAAGTTCTTGTCTGTCAGTCCTTAACATCTGGATTGTCTGAGCATGTGTTCCTATCAATTGCTCTTTCTCTTGACCATGGGTACCATTTCCTTTCTCTTTACATGAATAATAGTTTTTAATTATTTACTGAACATTGTGGGTGCTTCATTTCAAAGTTGGTCTTCCACTAGAGAATGCTGAGTTTTGTCCTAGTAGGTAGCTACATTACTGGCAGACCATCTTGTTCCTGTAGATGCTTGGTTTTAGGATTTGTTAGGGTGGGTGTACTTCTGTTTTGCCCTTAGTCCTACAATATAAATCTCAGTCCTAGGATATGATTCTTATTTTCAAGATGTGACCTTCAGTGGAAAGCGTTAGGGATCTACCAAGCTCTTGAGTGTTTATTGAGCCCCTCTGATTTGACAGGACTTGAATTCAAAACATTTTGTTCTATTTCCCCAGTACCAGGAGCCTTCTGCATGGTCTTTTCAGCCATCCAGCTCTTGCTTTCTCTTGGGTTTCTGATCTTATTTTATTCATGCACAGGCAGGAGTAATCTAAGGATTTGAGCAGAGCTGCCTCTCCCCTCGTGGTTCTGTCTCTTCTAGGATTTCTCTTCCTCAAATTCTAGCTGCTGTGGCAGCTCCAGATAGCCTGACTCTAGCTCAGTAAGACTTCCATTTTCTGTTTGCACTCTGTTCCTCTTCTGCTGCTTGGCTGGGGAGTGCCTTCAGGGGGAGAGCTGTGTAGATGAAGGTTGTATGTAGCTTGCTTCCCTTTTCTGAGGCTTCTGCCCTTCCAGTTTCTGGCTGCTTGGGTGACTCTCTGGTTCTTTGAGTATTTTGTTTAGAGTTTAAAATTGTTGTGAGCAAAAGGGTTGATCTGACATACGTAACTCTGCCAGCATTTTTAATGATGAAAATTGGGAATGTGAAGGCGTCTTTCAGAATTTCCTGGACACCACAAGGTATCTAACTCTGTGTTTGTGAAACAGTGGGAAGTTGCCTTGCGTGATATAGGTTCCTGTGGATGGGTGCTTGCACTCGTTGCAAAAGTTCCTATCTAAAAACAACACTTTAAAGCAAATTTTTATAAGTATAAAATGTTACAGAACACAACTTTATGTCACATTTTATCTAAAACTTTTCTAGTCGTTGTAATAAACTTGAAACATTAACAACTAACAGTTTTCCTTGCCAGGATTAGGGAATAACGTTGGTGGTCCAGGCCTCCTTAAACCAATCCAGGAAAACTGGAGCTGTTGCCTCCTTTGTCCTCTTGATAAATATCTGCAGAGTAAGTCGAAAGGTGAGGTACTCAGGGTCTGGGGACTTAGCGTGTAGTGGAGGATGCATTTGGTAGTGTTTGCCTTGTGGTGGTGCTTCTCCAGAAAGGCATTTTCAGGAGTCATGGCTGACTCAACATTTTCCCTTTTCACTCACCTTGTACCACATGCAGGGTTGTTACAGGGACAGATTCAGATCAGAGAAATACACAGGGGAAACTGTCAACTGGTAAATCACTTTTTGTTCATTCTGTGCTGAAACTGGTTCTGCCAGACTGTTTCCTTCTAGCGAGATGCCCTGTCTAGTAGAATAGCATATGTATAGTTTTTCTGGAAGATGCTAGCAGAAGTCTGGTCACTCTTCCATTGTTCTTCTGTCTTCGCAACATAAAACAGAGGATGCTATCTTTTGACTCATTAAGTATCTTTTACAGAATAATTTTTTAATGTGATGGTCACTGATCTCCTAATTCAGGAGTTATTTATCGCATGCTATCTATGAATGCCACATATAACAGATAAGTCTGTGGTAGTAGTCACAACTAATCAGTATTCTCATATTATTTCACACTTCTTTGGGAAGCCATAAAATAATTACCAATTCACTCACCTGGTCTTCTTAGAGAGGAATAAAGTCAGGTGTGAAATAACTGTGTTGTCTTCTGTAGGAACCACTGGTGAATCGGAGGGCTGGGACCGGGGTGAAGAGAGAGTTTAAGGGTGTGCCAAAACACTCAGTAGTCAAGATCAGTAATATTTTACTGCAATAGTTCAAAAAATCAAAATTAACGTAAAAAGATGAAAATTATTAAAACTTTAAATAAAGAGAAGGTCAACATTACTTTTTTTTTTCCTTTTGCCTCAGGATCCAGTACAGTTCAGCATGGCACTGGTGAGTGGATTAAGAACCTTGCTTGGTGACATTGTGGAGAGGACATAAGTTTTTATGCCCGTTAGAGTTGAGTTTGAGCCCTCATTCCTATTGGCAGTTGGATCTCTGGCATGTTAAAGATTAAAACTCTCGAGCTGACCCGGGATGCCCTCGTGGAAAAACGTGCTATTATCCTGAGCCTCAATTTGTCTTTCAGTAAAATGGGACAAAATTACATATTTTAAAGAGGCAGTTCAGGCAGGAACTTCTGAAAAGAAAGTGTGCAACTTTTGAAAACATATAAAAGGTGACTTTTTGATAGGAATATGACTAAAACTCTTCTTTTTATAGTTTCTGACTTCAGAGTAGAGACAGTAGCATTAAGTAGGCCCAAACACCTCAGAACATCGAACCTACTTGTAGCTTCATGAGTATGCTTGGACCAGGCTTCATGAATGCTGCATTTCTGAGAAGTGACCTTTGCCTTGAAAGTTCTGTGTAATTACTATTGATGAAATACAAGAAGAGGGCAGCAAAGGTGAGGATAGAGGATATTGCCTGTGAAAGTGCGCTTAAGTAGCGAAAACTGGTTTGAAACTTCTCCCTTCTTTTTGCCGATGGAACAGGAGCAAGTCCAGACAGAATTTATGCAGCTGTGAATTCATTACAGGCCAAATTCAATGACTTCTGATAAACGTTGCTGCCAGCACAAAAGTCACAAGTTGTTAAACATAGCACCTTACATTTGCATAGTGAGTTACAGATGTGTATGTGTATATTCTGTGAGATCTTTCTTGGGCTAGCACTTGAGATCTGGACCCCTTAACAGTACCATTCCTAAGTGATTCCTCTTTATACTTATGTCCTTTGGCAGTCCTTGAATAAATACGTTGTATCCCTGAGGAGTCTTTCGTAAAGGAAATTTTGGTTACTAGCTTCTTAACGACACATAGCGACATAATTCCCATTCTCTTTTCAACTAATTCTTATTCTTTCGGTTGGAATCTTTACCTATTTCAGTGCTCAGTAGAGATGTAGGAGAAGGTGGTTCTTAGGCTTTGCCTGTATCATTTTGCCTATTTTGGGTAACTGCCAACAAGTTAAATAAACTAATTTTGACCTGTAAACCTGGCATTAATAGATGTGAGTTTAGCTAGGTTTCTTTCAACACAGTCTCCAGGTTAATCATAATCTTATGTGAAGTTTCTTTCTTATTGTTTAATTGTGTCTTGTCAGCACCATTAATTTCATGTAAGAACTCTTTTTTTTCCTCCCTTTCCCTTGTGACTAAGCAGAATGAGAAATATTTCTCTTTCAGGATCTGGAGAAGCTTAATTAAGTCCTTCATTTTAATTTTGTCTGGATCCGCACTTAGTCAAGGATGACAGAGGAGTGGGGGGATATCAGAATGTGGTAAGAATGTAATTATCTAAACATTTCTAAGCACTTTTCAATTTCTTTTTTTTTTTTGAGTCGGAGTCTCACTCCGTCACCCAGACTGGAATGCAGGGGCCACTCCCGGCCATGCAGCCTCGACCTGCTGGGCTCTGGCGATCCTTCCACCTCAGCCTTCCAAGTAGCTGGAACTACAGGCGCGCACTACCACGCCCGGCTAGTTTTTGATTTATTGCAGAGATGAAGTCTCGCCAAGTTGCCCAGGCAGGTCTCAAACCCGCGGGCTCAGGCAATCCACTCACCTCGGCCTCCCAAAGCGCGGGATTGCAGGCTGAGCCACCGAGCCCGGCACTTTTTTATTTCTTAAAAGCTGGCATAAATGTGTGAGTGTGATGGAGATTTTCATTAAGCCCTCTTTTCAACCTCTGGTAGCTGGGATTTTCGTAGCCAGGAATGAAGTTTAGTAGTGTCTTCTCCATCCTCCTGTCATACACATATTTGTGTCTGTGTATGAGTGTGTACTAGTACACATATGAGTGTATTATGTATTTTGTTTTCATGTTTGCCCTAATTGAATTTTCACAAATATATATGCTTAGGGAATGTCTGTTGATGAATGCTGTGTTTCTCCTCAATAAGACATGGTAGCAGTCCTCTGAAATCTTGCAGTCTTGTTGGCGAGATGAGGCATACATAGATGATAAAATATACTGTGGAACAGAAGAGTAAGATCAGAGGATTTTTGGTGTACACCTTAGGTTCTAAATCTTGGAATATTCGTGGTGCCTTAGGAGATAGAAAGGAAGGATGAGGGGGGAAGGGGCCTGAGGAGACCAGAAAGGACTGTTATTTCCTGGAGTAATTATTACAGATTTCTTTATCATGTTTTTCATAATGACATGGTTTCAAAACTTTTCTACATCTTGGTTGCGCTCTTCGGTCAGTACTCCAGTTTCTGTGAGGTTTTGCTAAACCAGTATGTGGAATAATCTGGCTTCACAGTGACAGGTGAGTGATTAAAAAAAAATTCCTTTAGTGTCTGTTAGTGTATTTGGAGGTAGACCATGTAGTGAACATACATATATACTCCCTGAACCTAAAATAAAAAATAAAAATAAGTAAAAAAAAAAGTATTTGAAGGTAGAATGCCCAGAGTGAGGGTGAAGGAAAGGACAGCGGACAGGAAGAGAGAGCTGCTGGGAGCAGTTACCCTCTTTTCCTCAGACCCTTTTGGCCTCGACTGTTGGTTCTTGTGCAACAGGGCAGGCAGGTAGGCCTGTGGTCATGTGTTGCAAGGAAACTCAGAACCCAGGAATCTCTAAAGCAGGAACAAGAATGGCTTGGGATCGTCGAAGTGATAGAAAAGCCAAGACACTGAAAACAGGGTCAGGTTTTTTTGGTTTTTTTAAAATCTGTTTTTTATCTTAAAGATGTGAGTACCATTCAGCATTAGGTATACAAATGGTCTTCCATTGTTCAGGTAAATGTGAGCCTCCCTTTGATCCCTGCTTTTCCTGATTTGAGGTCAGGTGGGGTCCGTTTTAATATACCGCATAGTTCATGCTCTTAGTGGAGAATGCCGGTATCTCATCCTTAGATAGCTCCTGTCCAATGTGTCACTGGCCAGATTCAGTTACTTTGCGGGTCCAGAGTAAGCAAGCATCTGCTAGCCAAGTCTTTGGCTACCCCAAATTAGCTCAGGTCCTTCACTGCTTGTTTCCTCTGATTATACAGTACATATGCAGAACCCTCAATTATCCAGAATAAACTGGGGCTGCCTGTTCAGTGTGGAAAACATTTTGGTTTGGGTTATGATTCTCTTGCCTAAACCATGGTCGTGCTTTAGTCATTTGACTGCTTGTCACTTGAAGATTTTGAAATGCCAGTTCTTGTCACGTCAGCCAGAAACACCTTCTTGAGGAGTTATTTTGCTGGGCAATTTGCCCCTTCTAAAACCTCAGTCATCCTGAAAAGTACCTCAGGAGCCTCCTTGACTTCTAATTTTCTGTCTTAGCCCTATTTGCATATAATGTTGTGGTGTCTGAATCTCTGTCTCATACTGCTGGAACTCATGGCCCTGAATTTCTGGGCCACTCTTAAAAACTGGGCAAAACTTGATTACTAATGAAAAGTGACTCATTTCCTTCCAGGCAAAGACTGAAACTGACTATCAGAGCTCATGATTAGTCTCCACAGAAGAAAACTCTCTAATTATGGGACATCACCTATTCTTTCCTAACTTTTATTATAAGAGTCAGCGATAGTATCATGAGCTGGGGAAGTAAGATAGGTGTTTATGCTGTGTTGGTAGTATACATTAAAATGGTATCTGGATAAAGGTCCTACGTGAATTTACTTAAGTGATTGAATCCCTGTGAGTTTAAATTTAGTGCTTCTCTTCCCAGACCATTGTCTCACACACATACATCAGTCAATTTATCAGCAGGTCAGATTCCATAAAGAGACTGAAAGACCCACCACCGTTCTTTACTACAGAAAACTGTTTTAGGGAAGATGGTAAGGGCTTTCTGTCCCTGTTAGACTCAGAATTCTTCTTCCTTCCCCTTATCTTGTTAGAATATATTGTTCCTTCTTTGCTTGTTCTTCAATTCCTTATGTTGTGAGGGATTAGCTGGAAGTGTGGGATGTGCAACAGTTCATTTACATAAGCATGTATTGAACTATCTGTGCACTTAGAAAAGTGATAGGTAGGCACTGTGAAGGATATAAAAAAAAAACAAACAGTTCTTGTCCCAGGAGCACCTGCTTGGAGTAGGGCAGTGGTCAAGATATATACAACCAGACTTCCAAGCATTAACATCAGCAAGCATCATTACATCCTTGGGTGGTGTTGCTCAGGGAGTTCAAAAGCCAAGAATGTACAGTCATCATATTTAGGAAGTCAAAGGGACTTTGGAGAGTACCTTTCTTACTCATCTTGTTTTATCTGGAAGGAGCTCGAGGCCTGCTAAGTACATTACTCTGTGTTACATAACAGATTAGAATGTAGACTGAGTCTAAGAGCTGTTTCTCCATACCCCATTAGGCAATCTAAAGATTCAGCACTATTTCTTTGCATTTGTGGTACCCATGTGGGTGCAATTATTTTTGAACTAGGAATCCTTTCAGATCAAACAGTAAGTTTTTTTTAAAATTTATTTTAAAGATGTGTGGTACAATTCAGGGCTAGGTATATAAATGGTCATTATACAGGTACCTTTGTTGATGAGGTACGCCCCCTACCCCCCCCAGCAGTTTCCCACTGCTGCCAATCCCTTCAAACAGTAAGTTTTTTTTTTTTTGAGTTGGAGTCTCACTCTGTCGCCCAGATTGGAGTGCAGTGGCCGCTCCCGGCCACCGCAGCCTCGACCTGCTGGGCTCCGTGATCCTTCCGCCTCAGCCTTCCAAGTAGCTGGAACTATAGGCACGCGCTACCACGCCCGGCTAATTTTTTGATTTATTGTAGAGATGAGGTCTCGCCAAGTTGCCCGGGCGGGTCTCCAACCCGCAGGCTCAGGCAATCCATCACCTCAGCCTCCCAAGGCGCGGGATTACAGGCTGAGCCACCGAGCCGGCTACAGTAAGTTTTTTAAATGATTCTATTTTCATTCATTTCTGGGGCTTCAGAACTTTGAAGGTGGCCATCCGCCAACGTTGGGGAGTGCCCGTCTCTAAAGGATCTAGCAGCTCATGCTCTTGAGGCCGCCTTGCAGTATGTTCTATGACTCAAGGCTTCAGGTCCCTGGTCGTTCATGTAGTCAGTCTTTGTCTTTCTTAAGATTTTATTTAAGGGCTTATTTTAGAGACAAAGTCTTGCTCTGCCATCTGGGGTGACATGCAGTGTGATCATAGCTCACTGTAGCTTCAAATTCATACACTCAAGTTATCCTCCCACCTTGGCCTCCCAAATTGCTGGGATTATAGGCATGCGCCCCTGTGTCTGGCCTCATGTAGTCAATCTTTTAGCAAAGACTAATGAAAGCCTAATGAAAGTGCAAGAGAGAATGAAGACTGTGTGTGTGTGTGTGTGTGCACGCGTGCGCGCACACATGCAGACATGCTTCTGTGTGTGTGTTGGTTAGCTTCATATCTAGGGGAAAATGTGATTAAAAACATAATCTACTCCGTATGGGGTTGGCCCACTTTGAATGATTTACGGGTGAATGAGCGTTAAGAAGTACTCTGTAGATCAGGAATCTTAATTAGCTTTGAAAATCCTTTGGGTAAATAGCTCATCCTAGAGGTTCCCAAACTTCTAGTGTAATTAAAGTCTTTTTAAGGTGTAAAGATTCCATGGACCCTTCCATTTTGCCCTTTGGCTTCTGTTAAGAATATGAGCACTGAATAGTTGAACGCCTTCTGTAGGCCAGTCACTGTGTCAGGCACTGGGCGTATGGCAATCGATAATTCTTAGTCTGTTGGGTAAGACAAATAATCATAATAAAGGCTTCATGAATGCTTGCTATGTCAGAGTGATGGGAACAAAAAGGGTTGTCAAGGCTGCGTCTCAGAGGAAATAATGCTTAAGCTGAGACCTAAAGGAATTTTAGGGCTTAACATGAGAAGAGGGTATGGAAAAGTGTTTGGGGCTGAGTGAACAGCATGTACAGAGGTCTGAAGGTCTGAAGGTAAGAAGTGGTGCGCTGCAGCATTTTTGGGAGCTGGAAGAGGTTGAGTTTAGCAAGACCGTAGCGCATAATGGAGAGATGATGTTGAGATGAAGCCATTTCTCAGTCTGTTGTTCAAGAACAATGCATGATGTTAGGATCTACTAAGAATTCAAGGGTCATTTAAATATACCTTTATAGTTCAATAATCATAACATATGCATATATTTAAATATGGACAAGACACTATTTAGTAGTTTAGAAAGTTATTTATAAAAATTGCAGACTCTTTGCAGTAACTCTGCGGCCCATAGCTTGGGAACAACTGGCTTAATTCATTCTTTTTTGTCTATTATGTTGAAGGGTGCTTTTTGTAAACTCCTGTGTGTCGTGTGTGCTTGCCGTGTTTTAATCACAAGTAGATATTTTTGCCATGAGTGAAGTCTGGTAAGAGAGAAGTCTGGTAAGATCCTGATTGTGTCCTGGAAGGCAGAGGAAGGACCACCTTCTATTATTACAGCAACCCAGGTCTTTCAGCACTGTGTGCCCCTACCCAAACTCTCAAGTGATGATTGAAGAGACGAGGCACTCAGCTCAGTCTTTGAGCTCTGATAAATGAGCCTGTATCGCAAACTGGAAGATAAGGGCCTTTGCAAAGTTCTTTTATAAATAAAGTGTGGTTTCCCATCGCATTGGTTACTGGCTTCACAGTCTCCAGTGAAGACGAAGGTTGCTGTGAATTCACAGTTTTAACATCTGTACCACTTTAGCTTCTTTCTAAGTGGCTTTATTAAAAATTTATTTATCTATTTATTTATTTATTGCTTTATTCAGATGAAAGGGCAAAAAACCTGAACCCATGTACGCTAAGAGAGGTGGAGTTTCAGGAGATAATTCCCAGCTCGTGAAGTTCTTTTCCTGTGGGAAACTTTTAATTTGGAAGCATGCAGCCTGATTGTGGGAACCAAGATTAACATTTTCTGAAATACTTCTACAAGAAAAGCAGAAATGGTCTGTCCAGGAAGCTGAATTTACATAGTAGAAAAATGGGCTGCCCTACAGCATTTAGTAGTCTTTGTGTATTCGTTGTGATAAAAAGTGTGTTGTGTGTGTATGAGAGAAAGAGAGAGAGGGGGAGAGAGAGATGAGAGAGAAAAGAGAGATCGTATTTTTGTCTTTGTTTCCTTTACATCAAACTAGTAAGGTCCTTGAAAGTGTGTTTTACCACAAACAGCTCAGTTCCGAACCCTACTCTATACATGAATACTTTTCTTTTAAAGTTCTTTTTGTTTTTCCTTCTTGCTGAGTAAGCCATAGTGTTTCCTTTTTTATTTTTTATTTTTGGGGGGGAGGGAAGGGGGTGGGAGTGGGAGTATGAATGGCAAGAAGCCCGTCAACATGGCAGAGCTTCTTCCCTTTTCTTCCCCTCTTTACCAGGAAGTTAACTAGAAGCCTAATGCATTTTTTTTAAACAGTCAGTAATTAGCATAACCTAGTTAGTTACCTTTACACAGAGTTACAGAATTACAAAGTTGACAGTCTGCTGAGAAGTCAGACTGAAGGTACTGGAAGGTGAACGAGGAGGCTAGACCAGTGAATGGGTTGGGTCTCTCTGATTCTGTAGGCTCTGGATGTCTACAAGTTTGTAGCCAGAGCCTTGGTAATTGAATGTTATACAGGAACTTTCACTGGTTACAGCTAGGCTTGGCTGTTAGCAATTATTTTTATCTGCTTTAATAGGGGGACGGCAGAAGGGGGGCAGGAAACTAGGCTGGCATTGTGGCCGCAGGAAAGAACACCCTGATTTGGGGCCTTTCAGACGGCAGACCTTTGTGGCTGACGGACGCTTAATTTGGTTTCTGGGCTTGTTGATTTTCTCCCCTACCCTTACCTCATTTACCTTAACGACCGCCCCCACCCGCAAGCTCCGCCAGGGCAGGCTGCCACTGCGGACTGGGGGGCGAGGGGCCCAGAGCAAGAAGAAAGTGGGCTGAAAGCAGAGTTCTGTTTAAAGAATTTTCTGCTGGAAAGTAGCCCAGAGGGAGTAAAGAGGAGCTTTAATGAGGAGCAGCTGCAGTGCCGACGCAACCCACAGGAGACATTTTTTCCCCCTTCGTTCCACATTCTGTGTAGTTTTCTAAAAATCATGATTTTGAAATAGCTTTTTTTTGTGCAGCACGCCTCTCTTTTTCTTCTTGTATGTGGTGGGGTTTTGCTTTGTTGTTGTTTTTTAATGGCCAAATCCTCTCTTTAAAAAAATGCTAAAGACAGAGCCGCAGCAAAGCCCTGGATGCAATTTGGGCTCACCCTGCTGATACAGAGCATTCGGGGGAGAAAACAAGGGGAGAGAACACTGGCTTTTATTTGGAAAAGGGCCTTATTTCCTGCTCAGGCTTCAGTCATCTTGGAGCTGACACAAGCTGCTACACTGTTTTAAGCTTTTCTCTCCACGAGTGGCTATTCACTTAGGAAACGTGAAAGAACAAATTTTTCTGTCCCCTATTACTGGGGAGACTGATCCTGAGCTGCAGCCACTGCCAGATAAATCGGAATTGCTATTCAAACCCCAGCTTTGTTGAAATCTGTAAAGTGGCTACATGTAAACTAATCCAGGCTGTTGGTGAGATGTGAGAGTTGGGGTCTGGTTTTCATCTGTTTTGGTGAGGGGGGACTGCAGGGGTATCCTTTCACATGGAATGTTTTCTAGTTCCATTAGAAGGAGTCTCTTGTTTTTCTCTTTTTCTCCCTTCTTCCCTCCCCTTTATCCATTCCCTGTGTGTGTGTGAACAGCAACAATAAAAAACTGCACCCTTTTGTGGCAGAAATGACAGACTTTTAAAGAAAAAATAATGAATGTATTTGTATGAATCTGATAAATGTTCAGATGAGTCTGTGGAGTTATTTTACCGGGGGAAAATGCCCCCCAATCTTTTCCTGTATTCAGAGCCTCCTATGTGGACTGTGTTCTTTCAGAGTTCCCAAGCTAGAGAAGAAGGATAGATAGAGAAGGAAGTCACCAAGAGAACTATGGAAACAACGGATACGTTCTCCTAAAGAGGGAGGCATTCATGTAGTTTTGGGAACGAAAGGCAGCTGCTAGATTTATTTGGTTACATTTCGGAAAGCTTTTTACATACATTTTTGTTTAGTTCAAGGCGTAGACTAGTTTTCAGAATGTGTACTGGGTAACTTAATAGAATTATGGATTTGTGAGGACACTTTGGTGTTTATCTAGTCATGTTTCTACCCTCTGACAAAATCAGCTTGAAGCCTTTTTTAGCCCTTGCTTTTAGGCAGAGCCTTACTTCCCGCTCAGACTATCAGGGTATAGGGTGTCCTTACATTACAGTTAAACAAGGATTTGCAAATTGAAACCTCTCCTGCCTTAGGAAACACAGGCCCATTATTTCTGGCTATCTCAACCGTTACTCCCTTTTCTTTCCATGTCTGTAATTTTGCTTGACTTCTTGAGTGGCAAGCACCGCAGGATGACTTCTGCTGCTGCTTCTTTTTCTTTTGAGTTGGAGTCTTTTGCTCTGTGGCCTAGGCTGGAGTGCAGTGGCACACTCATGGCCATCGCAGCCTTGACCTGCTGGCCTCCGGCGGTCCTTCCGCCTCAGCTTTCCTAGTAAGGCACATGCTACCACGCCCAGCTTATTTTTTTGATTTATTGTAGAGATGAGGTCTCGTCAAGTTGCCCAGGCTGGTCTTGAACCCCTGGGCTCAGGCAGTCCTCTCACCTCGGCCTCCCAAAGTGCTGGGATGACAGGCTTGAACCACTGCGCCCAGCCAGGATGACTTCTTAGGGTTGATTTGGCCTGTGTTATCCTGGGCAGATCACAATGTGGAGTTGAAAGGGGGTTTTTTAGGAGATTTGGATTGAGAGACTGACTTTATGCATCATATGAAGTGTAACTTGCTTTGGAACTAGTTGCTTAGTGGTACTTAGGTACTCATGGTATTCAAGGAACCTGCACCATGGGGCTCAAGACATTCTTTCCCATAAAAACTGTCTCGATGGGGGTTTGAGAGAAGCACAGAAAAGATATAACAGTGGTGTAAATGAACAAAAGCGATACTGGTAAAAACAATGCAGTGCATGACGTAACAGCATCTACTGTTGGAGGGATCAGAGATGGATGGGCTGGTTTGGTAAAGGCTCACTGGGAGGACACAGGTTTTCAAGGAGAAGGGCATAGGTTTTTCTTTCTTTGAAAGAAGCATGGAAGAAAGGAATATAAATTGGAGACATATAAAGAAGGAAAATGTGATATTTCTCACTGGAAATTAGAAAGAATATTTGTATGTGGGGGACAGTAGACAAGACTATGGAACTAATTTGGAGTGTTTGAGTTATGAATTCCTAAAGAGTGAGATGGTTAGATGGTAGGCATGGAACAGACAAGCAGGTCAGAGATTCAAAGGAACTTGGATTTGAAAGGCTAGGCCCTAAATGCTAGCTTCTGAACAGAGGGGTGGCATGATTAAAATTTTGCTTGAGAAGGATTATTCTTTAGTGCGCTTAGTTTTAGCACATTTTCTAGGCTGCCCTTATGGAAAGATGTAGATAGGATGCTATTCCAGTTATAGTGATAGAGCTGGCTGAATGGATGTTAAGGTATAATTCATATACTATCAAATCCACCCCTTTAAAGTGTACAGTTCGGTGGTTTTTAGTATTTTCAGAGAGCTGTGTGACTGCCACCATTATCAAAAATTTTTTATCACTCCAAAAAGAAACTCTCTATTGCTTAGTAGCCACTCTCCTTTTCTCCTCCTCCCCAGCCCTGGCAACACTAGCCTACTTTCTGTCTCCGTGGGTTTGCCTATTCTGGACATTTCATATAAGCATAATTATATAATATATGACCTTTGGTGTCTGGCTTCTTTCACTTAGCATGATATTTTCAAGATTCATCCATGTGGTAGCATGTATCCTTTTTATAGCCAAATAATATTTCATTATATGGATATACCACATTTTATGTATCTCTTTACCAGCTTATAGATATTTTGATAGTTTCCACTTTTTAACTACTACGAGTAATACCACGGTGAATGTTTCTATTGTGTAGACATATGTTTTCAGTGATCTTAGTTATATACCTAGGAGGAGAGGCAGAACTTGAAGACGTAAGAAAGAAAGAACTTTCTGACATTGGGATCCACCCACATTGAAGATTGTTCTGCTGCTGAAGCAGTGAGCCAGTAAATTGATTTTACTTAACAAATATATGGTGTTTACTATGTGCTGGATAGTACTCTTAGCGCTTTACAATTATTTAAAAATATTTTGAGATATTCACCATTTACAGTAGGGAAGTTAGTCCCTTGCCCAAGATTACACATTGAGTAAATGGTGGAGCTGGTCTTGAAATCCAGGTGGTCTGGATCTAGAGTCTGTACCCTTAGTGGCAGGAATAATAACTCAATGCGTTTATTAAATTCTTACAGTTTTTCAGGCACTATGCTACATGCTTGCGTTCAAGCAGAGGCTGGTAGTCATCTTTTAGGAATGTTTTAGAAATGATCATATCATCTGGTAGAAATTACCTCTGAGTATCTTGAATCTCAAGGTTCTGTTATTTCAGGGATGGATGGAAGTGGGGAAAAAGCCAGCAACAAGATGTCTGACCTGAGGTTTTTAAGATCAGAATTTGTATCAAAAAGGAAACTGTGCAAATGAACGATAAAGTATTTCAGGAATTCAATTGACAAGACTAGTCAGGACATGATAATAAATTATATATAACATAAAGGGATTAACTAATAGTGGGTTTAAATTGTAAGTGGAAGGCTTAGAAAAATGAAGGCATTAAAGTTTCATGGGAAAGTGATCTCCTTTTCCAAATGTTTAGTTTCATGTAGTGGCAGGACATATCAGGGTAAATAGATGGCATTTAGAAACTGAACATTTGGGGTTGGAGTGGTATATTCTGGAGTCAGTTACATGAAGGGTAGCTGTTTGAAACCAAGTGAACAACAGCAAGTAATACATACGAGAAGAAAGAGCAGTTGCCACCTGCATGGCTAGTCCCTCATCTCATTCAGGTCTCAACTCAAATGTTACCTTCTGGGTGAGGCCTCTTCTGATTTTCCTGTTTTAAACTGAAATACCTGTCTTGACCCACCCTGCATTCCCATCCCCAACTGTATTCCCCCCCCTTTTTTCCTTTTCATGGCACTTGACTCGATCTAACATATCTTTTGCTTATTAATTTTATTGTTTGTCTTCTCCTACTGGAATTTAAACTTTATGAGTGCAAGGATTTTCCTGTTTCTAGAAAAATGCCTATAATAGGCACTTGCTAAATGTTTGCTGCGTGAATGAATGAATATTAAGTTTAATGTTCTTTTTTTTTTGAGTTGGAGTCTCACTCTGTCGCCCAGACTGGAGCGCAGTGGCCGCTCCCAGCCACCGCAGCCTCGACCTGCTGGGCTCCGGCGATCCTTCCGCCTCAGCCTTCCAAGTAGCTGGAACTACAGGCGCGCACTACCATGCCCAGCTAATTTTTTGATTTATTGTAGAGATGAGGTCTCGCTTGCCCAAGCGGGTCTCGAACCCACGGGCTCAGGCAATCCACTCACCTCCGCCTCCCAAAGGCGCGGGATTACAGGCTGAGCCACCGAGCCCGGCGAATTTTATTTTTAAAATAAACCGAAACTGACATTTTCTTTTATTTGCAGCCCAAAGTAACCTGATACAATGTTTTAAATACTGTGAGTGGTAATGTAAAGCATTGCAATATTTTCTTAAAATAACTGTAAATAAATTAAAACGTTTATATCTTTTGACTGAGCTACCAAGACTAGGAATCTTAAGAATTATCTAATTTTAATAAAGCATACATATATGTGTGTCATATATATGATATGTAATATATATTGTGTGTATATAATCTAATATATCTAATAGTGTATGTAAATAT